>CAUYLG010054600.1:0-71615 GCA_963573385.1 Cacajao melanocephalus | reverse complement strand
AATAAAATATTGGTTGGCTGCTTGTTTGTTATTTTCATCCCTTATTCCTTCCTGTCTCCATTGTTAAGCACAATTATTGGCATAAAAGAGGTTTTTAGTACCCATTTTTAGACTGCATTCTAGCCTGGGCAATAGAACAAGAATCCTGTTCTCTCTCCTTCTTTCTCTTCCTCTTTCTTTCTCTCTTACATTCTTTTATTTCTTTCTTTCACTCTTTCTTTCTTTCAAAAAAAAAGAAATAGTATCATGAAGCTTGTTCAACAACTGGCGGTCCTGACTCTGTCCTCTCCTAGGCCTGTTTATAACCATTCTATTATTGTTGGCCACTGGGCTTCTCGTCTTTAACCTTCTTGTCACATTTGTTTCTTCTAGAATTAAAACCATAAGACCTCAAATAATCCTGCAAATGAAACCCTGAATGTCCTTGGCTCATAAGCTCTATTGTGGACCTCTGGATCAACCTGTACCCTTGAAGACTCCCCTCTGGAGGAAACCTCAACTACAGGGCCCCTTCTATGCCCCAATTCAGCAGTAAGTAGTTAAAGGCCGATCAACGCCCATGTCCCAACAGCAGATGATCTTTCCTGTTCAGAAGGGGGCCTGAGGGACTATGTTAACTTCTCTTCCCAGGTCCACAAGGGTGTGGTTTCAAAGGCAAGAACTTCCCAGCACCATGCCTCCATCCACCTCCCCATCCAGGAGCCTAGAGTTCTTTGTCTAACACTCTCACGTGGGGGCTGTGTAGAAAGCCCAGGTGAGCTTTCTTTGTTTAGAAAGCCCACCAAAAGCTCCAAGGAGGAGGCTTTGATTGCGGGCCAGGCAACCAATCACATATTAAAGTTGAAGATCAATCACTCCAAAGGAAGTTTGGAAAAGCTCCTCTCACTGGACAAGAACTTGAATGGGGTGGGAGTAAATCCTGGGGTTAAATTCCTCCTACTCCCTTAACTATATGGATTTCCCTCTCTAGGATCCCCTCCCACGACAGCGTGGGAGCTTGCTCTCTCTCTATTTCTCTTTCTTTCTCCCTCTCTGCTTAATACATCATTTTCTGCAAAACTCTCTGGGTCCGATACTTACTTGAATGAGCTCACCACGCCACCAGGGCCCTCTCCCCGTTCTTGGGTGAGTGAGGCCCAGGTACCTGGGAAAACACCTCCCATCAGGGAACAGCGAGCATTTTTGGGACACCCCTGCAGCCTAGCTCCTGTCACCTGGTTACATCTGAAGTCATTAATCCCAACTTATAGATGGGAAAATTGAAGCCCAGAGAGATTATTCAAGGTTGCAGAGTGAATAAGTGACAGAATGGAAATGCAACCCAAGCTTTCTGACTACAAAGTCTCAAGCCTTTCCAACATCCTTTAAGAAGTATGGAGATTCTTTTGTAAGCAGTGGAAAGAGCTAGTGAACATTTTTGAGAAGGGGAATGACATAAACAATAATATTTGAAAAGATTACTCTGAGCATATGAGATGGTCTGGAATGGACAGAGACAAGAACATTAATTATTAAGCTATTGTAAAAACAGTAATGATGTAGACCTGAACAAAGAGAGTCTGGTGATAACAAGATAGAAGAAACAAATTAGAGGCATTTGAAAACAGAATTTACAGGAGTTAGCTCGTCATCACATCTACAGTGAGATAGGAGGACCATGCCTAAATAATAATGGAGGTGGGGTGAATGATGGCTAAGAAGAGGCAGATTTGGATGGAGAGAAAGAAAGAGCCATTCCGTGAGAGCTTGACAGTGGAGATGTGGGATCATATAGTAGGGCTGTGTAACAAGTCCCTCTATAGTAGGGCTTAAGCTAGACTGTAAGTACCACAGAGCCAGTGAGGGTCTGGTTTATTTCTGCATCCCCAGAGCCAGGACAGTTCCTGGCACTCTATGAATATTTGTTAACTTTGAAACTGGATTAAGGCCTTTGAGGATGGTAGAATTTTTGAAAATTATCCAAAGATAGAAAGCAAAAAGAAGAACATATTTGAGGAAAGACTTGATAGAAACCAAGAAGCATTATGTAAAGGAAGTTGTTGGGAGAGAGTTACAAGAGTGTGAAATGTCACAGACAGGCATTGTTGGAAGGGGATCAAGGATAGTGTTACTGAAATAAAAGGTCAAGAGAGAGTGGAAGTCAACATGTGAAGAACTGAAGAGGAATGAGGGGGAGAACTGGAGCCAGGCAGCAGAGAGTACTCTTTCAAAAAGTCTAGTGGTAAAGGAAAAGGGAGCAATGAGAAAATTCCTTAAGGAAGAAACAGGATCAAGGAGGAATTGCAAAGGCATGTGTAGCTCAAGGGAAAGGAGGCAGAGAAGAGAGGTAGATTGAAAATACAAGCGAAATGAAGCTCATGGAAATGGAGGAGGATGAGATTGAAAAGGCACAGATGGAGTGATCAGGATTAGATATACAGATCTAAGCATGTTTCACAGAAAGGACAGGTTGAAGCCAAACTATAGGTGAGTGGTTATAGACAGTGATTGCAAAGGGAGATGAGCAGAAGACTAAGGTCATTTAAAGAATGACCATAGTCAAGGACAAAGGAGTGGTCAGAGAAACAGCAAGAGAAGTTGTGTAAATTCACTGTCACAAAAATGGATATACAACCAGCCAAGTTTGAGAAAAAGTAACAAGTAGCCAAGTGTCAAGCATTGCAGAGGAGAATGAGAAGTGGGAATAAATGGTATACATCCAGTGATATTTGTGCAAGCAGTTCATAAACAAAACCCTTAGATTTCCTTTTTTTGGAGGGGAGGGCCTATTCAGTTAAAGCTGATACACTCCCATGGGTCACCTATGCAACTAACTCGGATTTTGAGATGAATAAGAAACCTCTTTGTCTATAGATGATAAGTTTAAATTGTGATGCAAATAAATTTTTCTTCGAGTGGTGTGAATGTTAAATCTAATTCAGTCCTGCTAATTTTGTTTAAAAAGCATTTGAAGCAGATGGAACTAGAAAGCCTACTTCTGTAAGTTCCATTTATTCATTCATGCATTGCTTTCATTCAATAAATGCTTATTAGATGTCTACCATATACTTTGCTAGTTACTGGGGTTATGGGGGGATATGGCAATAAACAAGAAAGACAATGTTTATTGCCTGAAGAAGTAATACCAAAAGAAGAAAAAACCATTTGCTATATTGTTGCTAATAGAAAAAAATTAACTTTTAAAAGCAATTGAAAAAATGATTAATTACAGTAAATCTATTTGAATAACTCTTAGGTGGCCATGAAAATACTTATTAAGATTATATATGAATATGGTAATTTTCCTCTAATATGAAAACAAATTACAACATTGTTAGAACAATGTGAAAATACATATGTACACGGAGAAAGTCTCAATAGCAATGCAAATGTGTGTTAGAATAAAGAAGTTATTGGTGGTTTTACTTTTGATTTTTCATTAAATTTGTTTAAATTTTAAATTATTCTTTTTAAAAATATCTTCTACTAATCTTAAACATTAGTAAGTAGTGAAAAATATTATTTCTACTGATTTATAAATATGTCCATGCTTCACATTCACAGTGGGATTTGTAAAAGCAATCCTTGGATTTAAAATCTTTTTTTTTTAGCAAACAAAGCTCTCAGCTTGGTGATACTCAGGTAAAATCTAACCCACAGATATTGCACCAGTTATTTATCGCCACAAAAATGCTGCCTAAGAAGCTGTCCCAAAGGGCAGTGGGTTAAAACAGTAACTATGTATTTTTTTTCTTAGGAGTCTCTGCATTAGTTAGATAGCTCTTCTGGAATTATTTTCTAAGTCAACTGTGGGTTGAATAGGTGGCTCTGTTGATTTTTCGCTGGACTTCCTCATTTGGGACCAATTGGCCGTCATCAGCTCTAGAAAGGCTGTGGCTGTTTTCCTCACATTCCTCCAGTAGGTAAGATTAATCATGTTCTCATATTGAAGCAGAAACTGTTTATTCATTTATCTATTTACTTACTGGGTCTCCTAGGCACTAGGTACTGTAATAAAGAACTGGAGAAATAAAGTCAAATGGGAAGTTGCCCCTACTATCAAGGAACTTGCCATCTAATGGGGGGGAAAGGCAAGTAAACCAAAGACTGCACAGTGCAGTATGGTAAGTGCCATGATTGTGATGTGACAGGCCCTAAGGGCTCAGTGGGAGAACTTCAAATAAAAGCAAGTAAATATGAGTTGACATTGGTAAGTATTGTAGTGGAGGTATCCCTGAACAAGGGAAGAAGAAGAAGAAGGAGAAGGAGAAGGAGAAGGAGAAGGAGAAGAAGGAGGAGGAGGAGAAGGAGAAGGAGAAGGAAGAAGAAAGAAGAAGAAAGAAGAGGAGGAGGAGGAGAAGGAGGAAGAGAATTTCATGTAGAGGAACAGCAAAAGCTCAGTGAGTCAAAATATCACAGCATTGTTGGTAAACCCAGTTTTTTTTTTTTTTTTCTATTTTGCTATTTTGGTGGAGAGAAAGGAACGTATAACACATAAAGAAATAACATGAGAGAAAGCTATTTGGGGAAGTATAGTATTTAAGGTTCTGGTTGCAAATAACAACTCCAGCCAGTTAAGCTGACTTTATTGGAAGGATACTGGAGTATCTCATGGAATCTTTGGAACTCTTGAATAACTAGGGAAATTCTGGGGAACTCACTAGTAGGAATCCATAAACTGTCCTCCTGGTGGGCTGTAAACAACTCAGCCTCTATGCGTCTCACATCAAAATTCCAGTTTCTTGGGAAAACAAGTCTGTTTGGCCAATTTGGGTCATATTTCCACCTCCATGTTACTCAGGTATGACTCGTTGGCAAGTTATGTGTACAGATATTTTGCTACTGTTCCACCCTTATGCTGGGGAGGGAGGTGTCACTGTGAGCTGTGTGGCTGCCTTAAGAGATATCTGTTGTGTCTTATTACTTGGTTGCCTTTCCCTACACGTACAATGCCTAAAATGCCTTCAATCTATTTGATCCAGCCATTCAGTACAACTCCTATGCTTGCCATCTTTCCAAGCCCAAAGGTACATCCAGCTGATGGAAGGAGCCTCTTGGGGTTAATATTCTTTTAGTCCTGATCTCTGGAAGTAAAATGTCTATTCTTCCAATTCTGGCACAGTCTTATCTAGCTGTAGCTCCTCATGGTCCTGCACTCCACTGACTAAATTGTAAGTATAATTACTACCAGTGTACTCTATCATAACTGTTGGGGTCAGGGTGACAATAGTTGCTACAGAGAAAAAAGGAAGAAGAAAACAAGGATAATTCTTATTTTAAAAGGAAAAAAAAAAGGCGGGATGCTCTCTTGAGGCCAGGAGTTTAAGACCAGCCTGGGTAGCATATCAAGACCCTGTCTCTACTAACAACAAAAAAAAATTAGTCAGGCATGGTGGCATGCAACTGTAGTTCTAGCTACTCAGGAGGCTGTGGTGGGAGAATTGATTGAGCCCAGGAGTTCGAGGCTGCAGTGAGCAATCTCATACCATTGCACTCCAGCCTGGCCATCAGAGCAAGACCTGTCTTTTTAGGAAAAAAAAAGGCAGGGAGGAGGAATAAAGTAATTTTTCAGTCTTCAGACATTCCAGCAATATGTGAGGACTACTCATTACTATAGCTTATGAGGCCATAGCTGGTATGTATGACTACCCACGCAAGTTTCCCTGCTTACAGTTAATATTCCAACTGACTGGGGGGCTTTGCCTAATAGAGTGATTTAAGCCTTCATTTTCAGACATCTAAGCCCTTGGTGATCATCAGCATAAAATGTGACAAATTAGACAAAAGCAATACAGCAGATCAGAGAACAACTCTGAGGTGGAATAACTGGGAACCAATGAATAGTTGTTTAATATTGGTTTATATTTTACAGATGATGAAACTGAAGCACAAAGAATTTAGATTAACTCTTACGTGACAAAGCCAGGACTAAAGCTCATGCCGTCTGGCTCCAGAACAACTCTTCTTCATAGTTATTTTATATTGCCCCTGCTCTGTTGGTATGAAAAGTAAGTGTAGGCCCTGGGTCTTCTATACCTGGGATTAAGTCACGTATTCCTATTCCTCTTCTGCTTTTGCTAGCCTCATGAGTGAGAAAGTTACTGAATTTTTCTAAGCTCAGTCTTTTTCAATTATAAAATAGAGATACCCTTTGTGGTGGCATGATGCTTATCATTTGATAAGCTGATGTATAAAAATGGTGGTGGCTTTAAATCTAGCACATAAAGTTTGGATTTTACAAAAAAGGTAGAGAGAATTGATCAAGAGATTTTTGTGACAACAGGAAGTTAGAAGAAGGTGAAATGAGAAATGATCTGTGAGAGACTTGAGGAGATGAAGAGGTAGATATTCTCAATACACGGTAGAAAGCATGACTAAGGGGAAGGAAGTGAGAAACATTTTTTAAAAATCATCTTCAAGAACTAATTTGGAGAACAGCCACACTTTGTAATATGAGCCAAGAGATAAAATCAAATTTGTCTCTTGGGAGGGGAAAATAAGCCTCTTTTCAAGCTAAATTCCCTGGCCACCTGATTTGTTTTCTTCACTGTAAATGAGCACTGGGAAAAACCACAGGCTTTAGAGATTCTGCCCAAGCAATTCGCAGACCATTTTCTTGGTAATCACATTGTAGCTCTTTTTTCAGTTGAGCTCACACAGGATTTAATGCTGTTTTGTGACAGCAAGTATTATTATTATTTTTTTCATCTTCTGGTTGTATGAGGAGCATTTACCATAAAGGGTAATGAGCAAAGGTTACTACATCTTATTCTTCTCAGTAACATCTACAGCCCAACGCAAGTGTTATTTTTAACATCTATCAAATGCACCAAAATATGCCTGAAAATGTCTTACAGGAATGTATATATGGGAAGAAAAGTGAGTTACATATATCTTTGGAATGACCTAATATAAAATTCTGCAGATTCATCTTTATAAGCTTGGATATGTAATCTGACCTAAGTTATTGTTTTGGTTAAAACCCATTTATGCCTAGTGTTCCATTATTGGAACACTAAGCTTGTGGGAGTTATTTATATTCTACTGCTCAAGGTCATCTGATTTTTCACAAAAATATTTTGCAACCTCCAGCATAAATGGTTTAAGGCCAACACTTACCACAATAAGGTAGTACATTGATTAAGTGACCAATTATAGTATTTTAAGGAGCACATAATGGCAAGCGGCATGTGGCTAAATTATAGGCAAAGTGATTGAGAAAGTCACTGTTCCCAAATAAATCCCAGTTTATGGCATTCACTATCAAACCTATCATCTTTATTAAAAATAAAATCAGGGTTACTGTTTATATTTAGAACAGAAATATGTATCTTTGTGATTTTCATGTATTTGGGAGAAAGGAACAACTTAAACACAAAGATAAATCAATTTCCTACATAGATGCTTTTCTAGGTATTGGCAGCTTTAATTAAGATAACAAAATCAATTTCTATTTCTTTGGTGTAATTATATTGATTATATTAGAAAAACATGAACTAATACATTTGGCTTTAAGATCTACCAGCTGGTCACTTACAGGTACCCATGTATTCAAAATACGTTTGATCATTTTAAATGCACAAATAATACTTAACTCCTGAGTAATGATAATAAATATATAATTTATGCATATGTCACTCATAGTTAATTAAGACTGTTTTATTGGCTTAATAAGCAAAATAAGATCATAAAATATATGCCATCATAGCCCAGATGTATAGCAATAAAAAAAACTTAGATTATAATATCTCACAATACAAGTCTGCATTAGCAATGACACTGTTAAAAATATTTATAACCCTTTCTGATTTAATTTTTAAAAGCCAGAGATTCATTCAGTGTCTTTTTGGCATTTTAAATGAAACCTTATTTACCCTTCTCACAATAGCTGATTAAAAACAGCTCTTGAAGAGGTCCCAGGCAACAGACACAGAGGGGAAATGGGTAGATCTACGTGGCATCTTTGTATTTTCACATTAAAAGTCAACGTTATTCAGACTCAAGTAGACAGATAATGAAAGTGGCATTCAAGCTGGGCATGGTAGCACAAGCCTGTAGTCTCAGCTACTTGGGAGGCTGAAATGGGAGGATCACTTGAGCACAGGAGTTTGAGGTTTTAGTGCACTGTGATTGCACCTGTGAATAGCCACTGCACTTCAGCCTGAGCAACATAGCAAGACCCCATCTCTTTTTTTAAAATGTTACATTTATAATTGGTGTGGAAAATATAAACTATACAATAAATGAAGGGGTCATTGCCTAACTGTTTGGAGGGAAAAAATACACCATTTTCCAGAATAAATTTCTAGTGATTTATTGTAATTTTCATGCACTTGAATGATTTTAAAGATTTTAATATAAAAATGAAACCATAGCCTTACTAGAAGAAAATATAAAGAAAAACTTGTACAGTCTTGGGAATGGGAATTATATTACGTGAAATACTAAGTAAAACATTTATTTTTTAAATATTAAAAAACAAAAAACTATCATTTAGAAATCACCAAAAACTTAAAGGGCAGGCTGTGTATGGTGGCTCACACCTGTAATCCCAGTTTTGGGAGGCTGAGATGGGAGGATCACTTGAGGTGGGGAAGTCTGAGACCAGCCTGTGCAAAATAGCAAGACCCCCATCTCTCAAAAAAAAAAAAGTCTGGCATAATGGCATGTGCCTGTAGTCGCAGCTACTCAGGAGGCTGAGGTGGGATGATTGCTTGAGCCCAGGAGTTTGAGGCTGCAGTGAGCTATGATTGCATCACTGCACTCTAGCCTGGGTAACAGAGTGAGAACCGAGACCCTGTCTCAGAAAAAAGAAAAAAAGAAAAAGAGCAAGTGCCAAATGAAAGGAGAGAAAAAAAGGACTAGGAGTTAGGAATTCTTACGTATCAGTAAGGAAAAGATAAATAGCCTAACAGTAAAATGGGGAAAGGACTTCTATTGGTGAATCAGAAAAGAAGAAATAAAAAGGGCCAGCAAAGATAATTTTTAAATTTCTGTCAATAATAAAAAATTCAAATCAAAGCAACATTAAAATACCATTTTGTCTACCTAATTGGTAAGAATCATTTTTAAAGATAATAGTATTAGAGAAAGTACTACATCTGTTCTGGAGAGCTCTTTGACAAAATGTCTAAAAAGTACACACCTTTTAACTAGCAATTCTACTTCAAAATAAAGCTAAGGACATATATGCTAAGGAAATAATTAAAGATGTGTGCCACAGACGTTCATTGCAGTGTCCTTCCTTCCTCCCTCCTTCCCTTCTTTTCTCCCTCCATCTTTCCCTTCTTTGCTCTTTTTTTCTTCCTTATCTTTTTTTGGTATATGTTTGATATTGGTGAAAAATTGAAAAAATGAAAATATCCAACAAAAAGAGGACTGGTTCACTAATGTATGGTAAATTCCTTCAACCAAACATCCACACTATTCAACCAATAAAAATGACACTATAGTTAACATATTTGAAAAGATGTTCATAATATATGAAGTTTTAAAAATCACAATACAGAAGAAAACGTATGGGAGATGAGCTTCTTTCTTTCTCTCCTCAACACCATTGCACATCATCTCCACATATACAAACACTGAAAAGATACTGGAAAGACATAATAACCATGGGAAATGGATTGTTGTAATGGACACCTTCAATGGGATTACAGGTATATAATTGATTTTTTGGTGACTTCTAAAGGACAGTTTACTGGATTGTTAAATGTTCTCTAACTTTACTATAATGAATGGAAATTATTTTTTGATAAGCAAAAAATATTTTAAATTTAAACATATAAAGTGACTTAGTAATTGCCTTTTCAAAATATGTAAGAATCATTAGTTCACAAGTTGGTTAAATATGTTTTTAATCCCCACATCTTGATAATTATTACAAAATTAAGGGAACATTTTTTGAATCCTAAAATGCTATAGAATTGACAGATCATTTTTCAGTTCACAAGTTATTACTTATAATCACTATTTTTATTGTTACTATGGCAATGTTTTATATACAAGAATGGCTGAGGTTAGGAATTTTTGCCCTGATAATTATATCAGCATATCAAATATGAAGTAAATAACTATTTCTTGCTTTAAATATAACAAAAATGTAGGAAGAAGTGGTAGGCAAGAGGCTCTGTGTTACCATGGGAACGATTAAGTTTTCCATGGTACAGACCAACCTCATTCCAGCTTCAGTGTCAATGACTCACTAGCTCAGAGGGAAATCAGTAAATATTTAAGTATATACCTAGTGTCTGTACAGAGTGACTCTCATTACCCAGAGAACTGCTGTAAAATATTATTTATTCAGACAAATTACACAAAACCAATCTAAATTAGTAATTTTATACATTCTATTTGGGGAGTACTTAAGGTGTATGAGCAAACAAATTGTTATTCAAGTCACTCCAGAACTGTTGTATACAGATTAAGAATTGATGTGGATACTAATTAAAATCATTAAAAACATTTTGGCTAGCATTTCAATTATTTTTTAAACAGTATTTCTTAATCCCCAAAGTAGTCTTGTAATTTGTTCATTTTTAAGGACTTATGTTACTCTGAGGCCAATCAAGGGGGCTAACAGTCTAGTTTGGGAGCCAAGATAGCCATTCATCAATTCATTCATTCATTCAGTAAAACATATTGAGAACCTACTAGGCACTAAGCATTAAAGAATACCTAAAACATGGCACTTGACCTCAAAAAGCTTAAAATTAGGAGACATAGACATGTAAGTAAATAACTGCTGTAGACAAATCTTAGCAACTGCCACACATGCTTGCTCCTTCTAGCAGAACTTCTCTGATTGGCCATATTCTGCAACAGTGACCAACTCACTTCGTTTCCCTATCTGCTTTCTTTGCTATAGCTGAGAAAGAAAGCTGTAGCCCAAAAGTTTCTCCCCTGAGAGGGACAGGATCAGATTATATCTTCAGGAGTTCCCATGTGCAATACAGAGCTGAAGTTGAAGCTGAAAGGATTCATAGAGAAAGACCAGTATAAATCTTTAGTGGACCAAAGTTATGATAAAGAGAAAGCTTGCAGAGGAGGTACTGAGGAGTTGGTGGTAGCAGCAGACAAGGGAAGAGAAATGGATATAATCAGGGTTACTGTCATGGTGGAGGATCTGTGAACTGCCAACTGAAGAGGGCTAGTGACATGACATGACCCACTTCTTAGGGCTCTCTCTATTCCTGAATGTTTATTTAATATAAGACAATTCTTACGTAGCATTAGGGTAAAAAAAAAAAAAAAGGATTCAGAGTATCAGACAGACTTCTGTTTCAGCCATAACAGAATAATGAATTTATCTTCCCCCAATGAATAGCCATAAAATTGAATAAAGTAAATAGAATCAACTGTTTTCCAACAAAAAGCACAGAGCTCTATGATCCTTGAGAGAAGGGGAACAAAGAAGGTGTTAATCACAGAGCAATTTAATTTACATAACAAGCAAGGAATATACTAAACATCTATTTAGAAATCATTTGCTTGAATGTTCAATATTCACTTTATTTCTAGAGTCATCTGTATGTATTCTGGATTACATAGAGGCTGTCACATGTAAGCCAAGGCGTCACATGTAAGCCAAGGCACTTATAATAAAATGTATAATAAAAGTGCATCAGTGTAATATAAGCTTCCACAAATGACCATAGGGGAGAAGCAGTTCACATGGAGCTCACTAATACTAAGGGAGGTACTTTTATAAAAATTAGGCTATAGTCTCCATAATGTATTATACAACTAATTTAACTCTTTGGAAATCTACCTATAATCCTACAAAATATTTGCAGATAATCAACTGCAAGTTCAGACTTGTAGATAAACAAAAGAACTCCCAGTGTTTGCTTAAATCTGTTTAGGTCAGTTATATACCTGAAATTCAGTAGCTTGCTGTCAGGAAAGATGCCATGCATTAACATTGAAGGAACTTTTGTAGCGAGGAAGTGGGAAATGATTAGCACTGAAACCACTGCACTTTTATAAAGAAGGAAAATTTTCTTTATGCAGATATAATACTAACAAATGAAATACTGGAACATGCAGGTCGAGGATACATTATTTTGGCTATTACAGATGATGTCAAGTCATATATAACCTGCTCATTGTATAAAACTAATTAGTACTTTAAAGAGCCTCACTATAACTAATAAAAGATGTATTGACCCTTCTGTGCTATTAAGACACAGGCTGAGATTCTGTAGCAAAGAGACATCTCCTTTCAGAGGTAAGAGGTCAGAAGTCAGTGCTTCAGGCTCCATGCAATCATTCAAGGTCCTAAGTCCTTCAGTCTTTTGTTTTGCCATTCCCTAAGGTGTTGTCCTCATTTAAATGGTCTCAGTTGGGTTTGAGTTCCTGTCTGTGGAAAGGGAGAAAGAGAGGCCCTGGAGGGCTAGCAATTTCCTTTTAAAAAGAAACATTACAGCTGGGCATGGTGGCTCATGCCTATAATCCCAGCACTTTGGGAGGCTAAGGCTGGAGGATCTCTTGAGGCCAGGAGTTTGACACCACACTGGGCAACATAGCAAGACCCTGTCACTATGAAAAATACAAAAATTAGCTGGAGTGTGGTGGTGTGTGCCTGTAGTCCCAGCTATTCAGGAGGCTGAGGCAGGATGATTACTTGAGCCCAGGAGGTGGAGGCTGCAGTGAGCTATGATCATGCCACTGCACTCCAGCTTGGATGGCAGAGTGAGACCCTGTCTCAAAAAAAAAAAAAATAAGAAACATCACTTAGTTTAAGTAAGTGGTGTGCACATCTCATAATTCAATCGTAAGAACTTAGTTTTGTGGTTACACTTAGTGGCAAGAGAAGCTGGGAAAAGTCAGCCTGGGCAGCTATGTACTCATCTAAAACTCAGTTGTTGTGGAAGAAAGGGAGAATGGATTTGCAGGACAACTGGCCATCTGCTAACTTGATATGGTAGGCATACATTGCTTGTGGAGGTAACTTGGTTCAATTTTTTGGAAGGAATTTTGTCAATAGTTATCAAAAGCCAGAACAATGTACCTGACCTTTGACTTAAGAGAAGTTTATACTAAGAAAATAAAATATGTAGCTGGGTGCGGTGGCTCACGCCTGTAATCCCACCACTTTGGGAGCCTGAGACGGGCAGATTATGTGAAGTCAGGAGTTCAAGACCAGCCTGGCCAACATGGTAAAATTGCATCTCCACAAAAATGCAAAAAAAAAAAATTAGACAGGCGTGGTGGCAGGTGCCTGTAGTCCCAGCTACTTGGGAGACTGAGGCGAGAGAATCGCTTGAACCCAAGAGGCAGAGGTTACAGTGAGCCAAGATCACTCCATTGCATTCCAGGCTAGGGGACACAGTGAGACTCCGTCTCAAAAATAAAAAATGTGCATGAAGATTTAGTTATAAGGATGCTCACTGCAGAATTACGTTAATAGCAGAAAAACTGAAAACTGCCTAAATATTTATCTCATTGCTTTCTGTGGAAGAGAGCCTTAAATGTGTCCGTGGATACCAAGTGACAATATCATTACAGTTACTGGTCCAAGAACCATAATCCCTGAATGTTTGTTTATAGGTGACCATTCCACACTGTATCTATGGCCATCAGATGTTGAGTGCCTACTATGTGCCTTATCCTGTTCTAGAATTTTGACATAAATTATTTCATTTAATTAATCCTGCAAGGCAGATGTGAATATATAAATAAACAGAGGCTCAGCAAGCTTAAGGAACTAGTTTAAGGTTAAACAGCAAATAAGTAACATGGTTAGCTTTCAATTCAGTTGTGTCCAGTTCTTCCCACTCTGCTTCATGCATCTTTTCTCATTTGTCTTGCCTAGCAGGACTGAGTGGAACATGATAGTAAGGAGAAAGCTGTGTGCACATCACAGGGCGACTCTTGAGAAACAACTGCCTCACCAGACAGATTGGTGGGGACAACACCTAGCCCTCAGGATTCATCAGGGTGTTTATATTTATCAAGAGTAGAAACCAACTTTCAACTATTTTAGATAGAAAAGGGGAAATATAAGAAAATAGGAGCATCTCACGAAGCTAAGGCAGGAATGCAAGCAGCCAAGTGTCAAAAGAGCTGACATTGAAATGGAAAGATCAGCAGGAACTCAGAGAGAGAGCTTACTTCGTTTCTCACTTCATTTTTTTCTGCAGCATCTGGCTTTCTCAGTTATTCAAGCCATATGGCAGCTGGCAGATGGCAGCCACAGCTTTCATATTTACTTTTTACAGTTCCAACCACATAGACACATTCTCTCTCTGCTCCCATCCTCAATTCCAGATTCCTTGGGAAGGGACTCGGCTCAGCTTGCGTCAGCAGCCTATTTCCAGTTCAGTTACTGGCCAGAGGGAGGATGGGGGATGTTGCACATAGTTATGCCATAGGTGAGAGAATCAGTTAATGGGTTCATTGTAAGCCATCAAGATATTCCAAAAAGTGTCTATAAGACAGTTCTCCATGTGACCCTGGACTGACCTAGTTCTCCACCCCCCATTTCTTGCTTGTAGTTCTCAAGAATAATTTTACAATGTGCTGGGAATGCAATATCATTAGAGAGGAACTGCCTGAAACAGCCTGGACCTTGTGCTGGGGCAGTCAGGGATGTGCTTTTCTGCAGTTACACAGGTATACTTTCTTAATGTATCTCGTGACCTTGAAACTCAGACTAAAATGGAATTGAGAGAAGTATTGTTTCTTGTTTCTGTCTGTGACAATAGTTGCTACAAAAATAAGCAATTATCTTTCTCTATAAGTGACAATGACCAAGTTTGTTCAAAAGAACTTATTTTACCCCTTAACATTTCACCCCCTTCACACCCCATCAACTGATTAGGTGGTAACAAATTTAAATGCTTATAAATGGACTGATTCAAATAAATTTACAATGTACTGGGAACATAAAAATATAGATGCATATTCTGTTATTTGTAGTACCGCTTATTAACAAGTAGAAAGAGTTTATTTGTTTGTTGTTTTCCCCAGAAACATCTGGCCTTCTTGTAATGCACATTAGCCACAGATTGCACTGGAAGAAAGGCAGAGAAGGACAGAAAAGACTCAGGCAGGGACAAAGATGTGATAGCATTTCTAGTATATCAAAATAAGGCCAGTTCTTTTTATTAAATCTCAAAAGTACTCTATTTGGAGAATATACAAAAATAATTCATTTGGAAAATTACACCAACAATTAGTAGCTTGTGTGGCCTAAATTAGTATGGCATAAAGTAATACAATCTTAAAACCTTGAGCTACTGTAATCTAGAAGGATACTTAATAATGTTTCACAGGAAGTTAAGTGGCAACCATTTTCTGTCCAATGGGGAGAGGGAGTGTTCAGCTTAGATTTTACAGACAGTCCCCGATTTAGGATGGTTTGATTGAGGAGTTTTTGAATTTACAATGTTGCAAAAGCAAAATGCAATCAGTAGAAGCCATACTTCTAGTAACCACACAA
This sequence comes from Cacajao melanocephalus, assembly GCA_963573385.1. Taxonomy (NCBI): domain Eukaryota; kingdom Metazoa; phylum Chordata; class Mammalia; order Primates; family Pitheciidae; genus Cacajao; species Cacajao melanocephalus. The sequence continues at coordinate 56,191 of CAUYLG010054600.1, read as the reverse complement.
TCGTTTTGTTTTTTACTTTTAGTACAAAATTAAATAAATTACATGAGATATTCACAACTTTATTATAAAATAGGCTTTGTGTTAGATGATTTTGCCTAAATGTAGGCTAATATAAGTGTTCCAAGCATGTTTAAGGTAGTCTAGGCTAAGCTATGATGTTCAGTAAGTTAGTTGTATTAAATACACTTTCGGCTTAAGGACATTTTCAACTCATGATGGGTTTATTGGGACTTAGCCCTATCATAAATTGAGGAGAATCTGTAATTTTAAAATTATTCTTTTATATAAAAAGAGAAGTCTTTAAAAGACCTTTCTCCTCTTCCCATTATGAGAGGAACACTTTGGGGAGAGAGAGAGAGATAAAGGCCACACCCTAGTAATAAGTGGAAGGCATTTTGCAGAAAAAATTAAATTCTAGTCAGAAATGCCATTGATATGAACTTGGCACATAAGGTAAAATTTAGGTTTCAGTTTAAATGTCCCTTCCTCCAGGAAACCTTTTATTATCTTCTTGGACTAGCTTTGAAGCTCCTGCTCTGAAATTTCATAGAGTTTGCAGACTGTAGGGAACATATTTATAGTATTTAATGGATTATACATTTTTTATCTGAAATTCAAATTTAACTGAGCATCCTATATTTTATCTAACAGTCCTACCTATATTTCATCTTTTCTTTTTTAAGCACCTACCAAATTTTCTAGTGATTGCTTATTTAAGAGAGTAAGCTCTATAAGGTCAGAGACTATGTCTATCTGGTTTATGTTTGTATTTCTAAGATGTGGCATGGTAATGTTCACATATTAATGATAGGCACTTGATAAAGTATGGAATGTTATGTTGGGAAACTAAAAAAAAGATTCATGGAATAAAAGAAAAAAATGACTGCAACATTTAAGTAGAGAGTAAGCATTCTTGTAGATGATTATAATGACTCAAATTCAACAAGATAAACTTCATGTAGAATATCTCAAGATAAAAAAATTGGATTACATAGAAGAGGATTAATCCAATCTGGATTTAACTAATGTAAGAAAAGAAAACGTTGGCCGGGTGCAGTGACTTATGCCTGTAATTCCAGCACTTTGGGAGGCCGAGGCAGGTGGATCATGAGGTCAAGAGATTGAGACCACCCTGGCTAACACGATGAAACCCCGTCTTTACTAAAAATACAAAAAATTAACTGTGCATGGTAGTGAGTGCCTGTAGTCCCAGCTACTCAGGAGGCTGAGGCAAGAGGATCACCTGAACCCAGGAGGCGGAGGTTGCAGTGAGCTGAGATCATGCCACTGCACTACAGCCTGAAGACAGAGTGAGACTCCGTCTCAAAAAAAAAAAAAAAAAAAAAAGACATTGTATTAGTCTAGATGAGAGGTAAGTCCCTAGCTTTACTGGCTTCTCATTAGGGAAAAATACAGACCCTCTCTCACTAAATATTAATTATAGTTTGTTGATACAGTCTAGAATTTTGCTGAAATTGTCTTGTGAAATGTTTATAGTTCTCACTCCATAAAGAGGGGCTCAGCCTCTTTCAGCTATTACCAGTCATTGTTGTTATAAAAGGCCCTCCTGATACTGAAATATATGAACAGAAGTGGCTGAATCAGATACACCTTAAATGACTTTTGTGGTTGGGATTCTGGAGCCCAGAGTTGGAGAACTATGGAAGCAGCCTCCTTTAAGCCTTGTTTCAGTCTGGTGAGTTACATGTTTCACTTGCAAGAGGAGAGTGTCAGGCTGTTTCCCAGCTCTCTGGGTAAAGATTGAAGCCAAATGAATTGTTTCTGATTTGTAAGATTTTAAAAAATATATTTATATGTCATGTAATTTCAAGTATTCAAACTGTGTTTATGCTCTTTTTCTTTCCCTAAATAGAATTTCCTTTCATCTCTGGTAAAAGTCAGCTCTCTAACTACTGCATCTCCCAGCTGAACAAGTAACCATGCTCACTGAACCTGCTCTAAATACATATCCCTTCATGTTGCCCATAGCCAGACTATGTTTCCTCAGTCCATTCACTCTTTCACTACCTCTTGCTTTTTCTTTCCTCAAGCCTTCAATACCTCCTCCCTCATCCTCATTCTCAGCAGATGATCTTGTTTCCTATTTCACTGTAAAAGGAGAAGACAGAAGAAGAAAACTGGCACAAAAAGAACAGTCCATGATGTTCTTTTTGGGCCTAATTCTTTTTACTCAGTTCCCCTGTTTCTCAACTCTTACTAGACCCCAGGCCATTTTGGTGTTAAACTGTTGGGTTAAAGGAAAAAAGTAATGGAGGACTAATGAAAATAATAATGAGTTTGTTGTATTTGTAATGTATTTCAAATAACTGATATTGTGCTTCCAGAAGATTTTTCTAACAGTGTTTGCAGGCTGTAAAATAATGCTTTCACTTAGAAAAAGCCAGGCATGGTGGCTCACGCCTGTAATCCCAGCACTTTGAGAGGCTGAGGTGGGTGGATCACTTGAATTCAGGAGTTCATGACCAGCCTAGCTAACATGACAAAACCCTGTCTCTACTAAAAGTATAAAAATTAGCCAGGCATGGTAGCACATACCTGTAATCCCTGCTACTTGGGAGGCTGAGGCAAGAGAATTGCTTGAACCTGGGAGCTGAAGGTTGCAGTGAGCGGAGATCCTGTTACTGTTCTCCAGCCTGGGCAACTCCATCTCAAAAAAAAAAAAAAAAAGGCATAATTACCATTCTTATCCACCTTAATCCTTAGTAGCTTCAGAACCCTGGCTAAGAGGGGTCTAAGGTCAACCCAAATCCTCTCCTAGGAATATCAAATAGTCTCCTTTCTAAAATAAGATATTATATTAATGCTTAGTTAGGCAGTGGCTTTCAGACTTTGTTTACTTCCCAAAATAAGAAATATATTTTACAACAAGACACTTCAAACACAGTCACATTTATGACTGAAAGAAAAGTTCACTAGACCATAGTTATCTTTATGATATGCAATAATGAGTCAAAAAGCTGATAATTTAGAAAATACTACATTAAAGAATAATTAAAAGGAGCATAGGTTGGGCGAGGTGGCTAATGCCTCTAATAGACAAAATCTTTGAGATTCCACAAATAGCTAGATGAACATTAGTTTGGAACCCACTCAACTATAACTCCCCACCCTTCATGTACACACAAAAAGGAGTGTCCACATGCATGATTAAACTGCTTGACTATGAATAAATGACTCAGATGACCTGTTTGTCTAAGCGGTAAAAAGCAAAGCTGATGCAGAACAAGTATGGTAAAATCAATTAGGGGAAGGGAAACAGCTTCTCCCTATTGTTCTTTTTTGTTCTCTACCAGCACAAACACCGCTATCCAAGTAGCCTCTGCATTACAGAGGGCTGAAAATTAAGCCCTGAATTGGGGTAAGGGACTAGATGGATTCCATGGCTTCTAAGTTGCTTTTAAATCCTATAACTCTATTCTCTTGATAAATATTTACTATTGCTTAATACATACCAGGCACCATGCTAGGAGATAAGGACCCAACAGTGAATAAGACAAACAGTGCTAATGCTTTTGGAAAGCTCATATCCAAGCTGGGGAGACAAACAGCATACAGATAAGTAAATGCAATGAAATTAATGTTGTAAAGGAAGTAACAAAGTTCAACGATAGAGAATAATAGGGGTAACCTATTAGTATTCTTATATATTGTTATTAATTACTGCCATTATTCTTATGGTAGGAGTTTGACTCTATTCTGTGTCAAATGGGCAACCATCAAAAGGATTTAAACAAGGAAGTGACATGATATAGTTTTAAAAGAACACGGATATTGTGTGGAGAATGTATTGGAGGTAGGAAGAATAAAAGTAGGAAAATTGTTTCAGGAGTCTAGGCAAGATATGATAGGGGCTTGAATTATGGTGGTGACAAACTCTAAAATCCTGTTTTGTTTGCAATTAATAGACAATGAAAAATTATTTCTGAATATTGACTTGAAAATCTTGTTTATTTTGCCTCCAAAGCGTACATTTTTTTTTTACATGTTTGCTGAAGCATTTAAATCCAAAGGCTCCAAACTTTTTTTTTTTTTTTGCACACAGTGTGCTAGTGGTGGTTGCTTTTAATATCCCAGAGCTCTGTAATCAAGAGAGTGTAGGAGTTGGTTGGGGTGGAGGGACTGGAATAAGTTGACACTAGTGGAAAGAAGAAGCTGGTGTCAAGGTGCTGTGCAGAATAGGGCATAGGTGCATACTATAGCTCCCTGGGAATTCTATGAAGCTTGGGAAAGTGTTAAAGTTTCTGTATGGACAAGGCCCACCATAGTCAAACAGGGGGAAAAAAAGATATATAATCTACAAGTTCACTTTGGAAAGTCAGAGATATCAGAATCAGAATATTATTTGCATGAGAGTCTCAAAGCTTCTTGGAAGAAATGACACAAGAATTTGAAGTGATGATTATTACCTTAGAATAACATGATTATATTTCCTAAAGCAAATAAGAAGAGATCTTTTCTAGCCATTTTGGGGGAAAACGAATGGGGCTGTCTGGGAGGGCAGGCAATTTATCTTAAGGTAGCAGAAAACTAATTTATGTGGCTAGTCTTAGGACAGCAGCTGTCTGCATGTGATGAATTGTTTGTTATGATACAGATTAATGTTTCTCTGGCTTAGTCTCTAAGAAGACTTAAGTCTTCAACAAAGAACTGAAGAAAAACTGAAAGAAAAAGGCTGCCTCTTGGAGGATTAAATTGAATATAACAGCTAAGAGAGCTGTTATAATTATCAGAAGGAAGGAGATAGGAATCCCTCTCCCAACTCCACCCCTATCAACTTTGAGTAGAGCCCCAGCAGGAGCAGGTGGAGAACTGGTGCAGAGTCCTGGCTGGAGCCTTGGCAGAAGGCTGAGAAAGATCCTAGGGCTGTGAGGCCACTCAGGACCCCTGAAAATGGGAGAAACCTCAGATGTTGGTTATCCTTATAAAGAAAGGACAGGGTGGGAACTTGTCATCCATGTACTCAAAATCCCCAAGTATGGCCTCAAAAAATGAACATTACATTGGGTGAGTTGGTGTAACAATTACTGTATCTCAACCAAGCTGTTGAATCTTTGGAGACTCACAAGAATTAGTTTAAGCGATATCAGTCTAGAAATGGTTTACATCCAGATTCTGCTTGGAGATGAGAAAACAGTTTTCCTAAACTTCTAGCCCCCAATTTGTGAGGAACAGTCACAGACACATATTCAGAATGATACTGTGTTCTTTCCTCCTACGCATGTAGTTGAACAAATGTGGACAACTCTAAAAATAAGTTCTCTAATCAAGATTCCAGATTGGGAGCAGGCTAAAAGAAGTCTGAGCAATGTTTTCATTTCTTAATGCTCTTGGTGAGTTCTTGGTGAGAGGCTTATTCTTAAAAAGCCCATTTGTAGGCTAGGCGCAAAGACCCTACAGGAATTTACCTGGTTGCTGACCCGTTACTGATGCATGTCCATGTCCATTCTGGTTCTTAAGCCACACTTGTAAACAGCATACAGGCTTTTGTAAAAAGGCAAGTCAAAAGCTTTCATGAAGATATTGACATGCTGTATCACATAGAAACATATTTGGCTCTCTGAAATGTCTCAGGAATGAATCGTACATGTTGCCTTCCACTTTTGGAATATACTAAAACTGGTTGAGCATGTCCAGCAGGTTGGTCTGGCTTTCAAAAGCTGTTTGGGTATGTATTTGGCTGGTGCAAAAGTAATTGTGGTTTTGGTCATTACTTTCAATGCCATTATTTTTGCACCAACCTAACATATTTGAGGCACAAAATTAATTTGGCAGCACAGATATACCTTGGGTAGAACTCATTGTTCAAATACAGAAAGTGACCAATACATATAGGAAACATATACTTATTTAATTCTTGCAAAAGACACAGATTTTGCTGATGGGAAAAAGATAGAAGCATGGATATAAAGGCATAAATTGCATGCTTTCAAAACACACAGGCTCTGTTGATGAGAAACAGAGATGGATACATGAAGGGACTCACTAAAGCTATAATGAAGGGCCGTGAGGAAAGAAAGCATTGGTATTTTGCTTTCTTTGGCCTTGACCCTGTGTTATCAGGCCAAGAACATAAAAGACGTGAGATTGGTGTTTTTGAAAGCCAATGTTACCTAAAAGGGTAAAAATTCAAATTGTTTTTTCCATAAAATTGCTTTTTTTTCTTTTTCTTTCTTTCTTTCTTTTTTTTTTTTTTTTTGAGGCAGAGTCTCGCTCTTTTGCCAGGCGCCAGGCTGAAGTGCAGGGGCGCGGTCTCGGCTCACTGCAACCTCCACCTCCCGGAGGTCACTTTCTGTATTTGAACAATAAGTTCTATCCAAGGTATATCTGTGCTGCCAAATTAATTTTCTGCCTCAAATATTTTAGGTTGGAGCAAAAGTAATGGCATTGAAAGTAATGACAAAAACTGCAATTACTTTTGCACCAGTCAAATATATAGCCAAACAGCTTTTGGAAGCCAGACCAACCTGCTGGACAATTCTCCCACCTCAGCCTCCCAAGTAGCTAGGACAACAGCCACGCGCCACCACGCCCAGCTAATTTTTGTATTTTAGTAGAGATTGGGTTTCACTATGTTGGCCAGGATGGTCTCCATCTCTTGACCTCGTGATCCGCCCGCCTCAGCCTCCCAAAATGCGGGAATTACAGGCGTGAGCCACCGCGCCCGGCCTAAAATTACTTTTTAAGAAATGATCATTAGAGGCTGGGCGCGGTGGCTCACGCCTGCAATTCCCGCACTTTGGGAGGCTGAGGTGAGCTGATCACTTGAGTTCAGGAGTCCGAGACCAACCTGACCAATTTGGAGAAACTCCGTCTCTACTAAAAATACAAAAATTAGCCTGCGCAACAAGAGCGAAGAGAGCGAGCGAGCGAGAGAGTGAGAGAGAGAGAGAGAGAGAGAGGAAGAAAGAAAGGAAGGATTAGAGTTGAAACAACAAAACTCTCAACTACTGGTTTTTTACAAACACAACTTTTGAAGGAGGAGTCTAGAATAATTCATTACCCTTCTGAAAACCCTGTCCCACCTGTTTCTCACTATCAGCCACTTTATGTCCCAAATCACAGAGAAAAGGGGATCTTCCTTCTTTTTCCCAACTTCTTTATAACCTCCTTGCAGAAGAAATAGCCAATTTAAACAAACATCTATTGTGTCTATTTTGTGCCCTACGTTGTTCAAGGTACTGGAGAATGAACTGTAAATAAGACAGCAACAGCGCCCCCAGGAGTTGACGTTCTAATAAGGGATGACAGTCAATAAACAGAAAAAAATGAATAAGAACTTCAGGTGCTGATCAACATTATGAAGAAGCTGTAATAGGGTATTGTGAGAAAAGTGGCTCAGGGAGATATGATACTACATTAGCTGTGATAGTCAGGGAAGGCCTATCTGAAAAAGTGACATCTGAGTCACTTCGTATCACCTAAATCGGGTCCTAAACCCCTGGGCCATGGACCCATACAAGTCTGTGGCCTGTTAGGAACCAGGCTGCATAGCAGGAGGTGAGCAGCTTGTGAGCGCGAAGTTTCATCTGTATTTACAGCCATTTCCCACCACTCACATTACAGCCTGAGATCTGCCTCCTGTCAGATCAGTAGTGGCGTTAGGTTCTCATAGGAAGGCAAACCCTATTGTGAACTGTGCATTCAAGGGATCTAGGTTGTGCAATCCTTATGAGAATCTAATGTCTGATGATCTGTCACTGTCTCCCATCACCCCCAGATGGGACTTTCTAGTTGCAACAGTCTCAGGGCTTCCACTTATTCTACATTATGGTGGGTTGTATAATTATTTCATTATATTTTATAATGTAATAATAATATAAATAAAGTTCACAATAAATGCATTGTGCTTGAATCATCCCAAAACCATCCCCACAACCCTAGTCCATGGAAAAGTATCTTCCATGAAACTGTTCCCTCATGCCAAAAAGGTTGGGGATGGCTGAGCCAAGTGATAAAAAGAAGGAAGCACATGAGATCCAGGGGAGCTCTCCAAGCAGAATGTGCAATAGGTGGGATGGCCTGAAACATGAACAAATTTGATGTGTTCATGGGACAGAACATCAGAGTGGATGGAGCTCAATGAACAAGGGGAAGAGTAGAGAGAGATGAGGTCAGAGACACAGATGGGGCAAGATTTGGAGAGCCTCATAGACTCTGATGAGAAGTTTGTTGATTATTCTGATTGCAATGGGAAGTCTTCAGATAATTTTAAGCAGAGAAATTATGTCCTTTGATTTATGCTTTAGAAAGATTACTCTGGCTGCTATGTGGATAGAGGAAGGGTAGTGAGGAATCAAGGATGCAGCCACAGAGATCAATGAGAAGTGATGTGGCATTGACTTAGATTGGAAGAGCAGAGATGGAAAGAAGTGATTAGGTTCAGGATACATTTTGGAAGTTGGAGCTAATGGAACCTGTTGATGAATTGGAAGTAGATACTGATGGATTGAATGTGCTGTGTGAGGAAAAGAGAAGAGACAAATAGGGTTACAAGGTATTTGTCCTGAGAAACTGAGTGTATACTTGTGTAATTTACAAGGATAGGAAAGGCTCGGGGGAAGCAGACTTGGGGTGTAATAGAAATCCAATAGCTTGGTTTTGGCCATGTTAAATTTGAGATGCTTATTAGACATGCAAGTGATATGCTGAGTAGATAGTTGGATATACAAGTTCTGGAGCTCAGGCAAGATATTGGATCTAGAGATATACACTTGAAAGGTATCAGTATATAAAGGTCTTTGAAGCAATGGGAGTAGATGAGATCACCTAGGGACACTGTGTAGCAGGGTATCCAATCTTTGGCTTCCTTGGGCCATGCTGGAAGAAGAATTGTCTTGGGCATTACATAAAATACACTAACACTAACAATAGCTGATGAGCTAAACACACACACACACACACACACATGCAATTTCACAATGTTTTAAGAAAGTTTACTAATTTGTTTTGGGCTACATTCAAAACCATCCTGGGCTGCACGGCATTCCCTGCACTTGGATAGAAAGAGAGGAGCTGAGGACCAGAGTTCTGCATACTCCAACATTTAGCAGTATTCTCTATTCATGTCCAAGGAAAATCTTTTATTATATTCTCTGATCTTATCCAATTCACCCCTTCTGTAGCAGATTAAAAATGACTATAAATTCTTTGATACTCCTACTAAGAGGTGAGGTCTAATTTCCTTTCCCTTGAATCTGGGCTGAGTCAGTAAGGCCAGTCAGTGACTTGACCAATGGAATTAATCAGAAGTGACATTCTGGGACCCAAGAGATGTGGTCATAAGAAGACTTATACTAATAGTTTCTGCCCAGGATATCTGGAATATTCTCTCTGGAAGCCTTAACCATCATGTAAGAAAGCCAGTCACCCTGAGACTACCCTGGAAAGACCATCTGTAGGTGCTCTTGTTGACATTCTTAGCTGAACTCAACCTTCCAGTCACTCCTGCCAAGACATCAGACATGTGAATGAAGCAATCTTGGAATTTTCAACTAACCTGCCAACCAGCAAACCTGGCGAGTAACCACATAGGATATTATGTGGGGGCCGAGAAATTGCCCAGCTGAGCCCTGCCCAAATCTCTGGCCCCTCAAATCATGAGATATAATAAAATGGTTAAGTTTGAAATAATTTGTTATATAGCAATAGAAAACTGAAAACACCTTCCCTCTTTCTCGGGGACCTTATTTTACAATCAATTCTCATCCCTTCTGGTTCATGCTACCTTTTCAACACACATATCATTTTATTACCAACTTTCCTTTCTTTCCTGGTTCTTTTTTCTCCACCTGCAAGCATGCTCAGTCTTTTCCATCTTGTTAAAAACTTTCTTTAACCTTCAGCTCCCATTAATTCTTCAACCTAATGCAAAATCTTTTTCCTTTAACATATCCCTAAAATTGATCTCACTGAGTTCACCAATATCTAATTGACAAAGCCATCAGATATTTTTCTGTCCTTATATTTAAAAGTTTCAAAAGTTCTCATCATGATATTTTAAGGATGAGGAGAGCTGATGTGGTTGGCCTGAGAAATAAGGTGAGAACCAGAACCAGTCTGCACAGTCAGGGGCTTCATTTCTTTTAGGTGTGAATTTCTTTAGCTGAGACATGAGAAACACCTCAAAATCAGAGATTTCCTGAAGACAAGGTGAATACAGAGTGAATGAACCAGGTAGAACAGAGCTGGATAGGGGAGAGGAAAATACCAACCACGAGAAATTCCTTGATCTAGAATTTTGGTCCAGCATTTTAGAAATAGCAGGATCAAACTCCTGAAAATAGAGTAATAGACTATCAAAAAGAAGGGTAGGCTTAAGTTAGTGTGAAGAACAGTCAGGAGAAAGCCTTTAACCAGGTTCTTAAACTTTATTTTCCTTATGAATCAACTGGAAAAATTTTGTTAAAGATACTGATTGTCCTGCCTTGCCCAGAAAATTTTGGGGTTGGATTGACAATTTTTCTCTCAAATAAACAACCCCGGTCATTCTGATACAGGTGGTCTTCAGGCCAGACTTTGAGAAACATCATCCTAAAGAGAGGAAGGGCTTGCCTAGGGCATTTTGGAATGAGACCATTTGGCCATTTCTTCTTTACCTGATTAGTTAACTCATTAGTTTGCTCATGATTCTAAATCTATGCTGGGCTCAGCTGGAACAATGGGAAGCTGAACTGAGTTTCTCTCTTTCTCCATGTAGTTTCAGGGCTTCTTCCTCTTTATATAGCCTCCATATGTGGTACTTTCCATGTGGTCTTTGCAGCAGAGTAGCCAAACTTCCTACCTGTGGCTCAGAGCTTCAAATAGCACAAAAATGGAATCTGTAAGGCCTCTTTAAAGTTGAGGCCTGGAATTGGCATCGTGTCACTTTCGCTACATGCTACTTGTTGAAGCAAGTCACAGGCCTAGCCCATATTTAAAAGGAAAGCACTGTACAAGTGTGGGAACACTGTGAGATGTGGTTCATTAAGGGGCCATACAGGTCAGCAGAGAAAATACCAGAAGAAAAAAATAAGATAAAGCTGGGTTTGTTTGGAGCAGAGATGTGTAAGGTTAATAGATATAATAACCACAACCACAAGGCATGCTCAGTTTTTAAAGGTGAACCACAAATTAGGCTCTGAGTTTCCTGGTAGTCAGGAAAACCAGTTAGGATTAAATAAATTATAAAGAATTAGCAATTATTTATTATGGGTAGTTTGCAAATCTTTTCTCCCATTCTGTGGGTGATCACTTCACATTGTTGTTTGTCTCCTTTGCTGTGCAGAAGCTTTTTAGCTTGATGTAATCCGATTTGACAATTTTGCTTTGGTTCCTTGTGCTTTTGAGGCCACAAAAATCCTCCCACACCAATATCCTGGAGCGTTTCCCCAATGTTTTATTTTAGTAGTTTCATGTTTTACATGTAAGTATTTAATCTAATTTGATTTGATTTTTGTATATGGTAAGAGAGGTCTAGACTCATTCTTCTGCATATGATTATCAAGTTTTCTCAGCACTATTTTTTTTGTCATGTACGTTCAGAATTTTTATTTTAAAACAAAGAATCAGAGTAACATTAACAATAGAAAATCCATATGGAAATATTCACAATCTGCTCAGTGGGAAATGAGAAAACAACTTCCCTGCCTTACTGCCAACCTACTGTTTGAGGAGCTAGAAGTTGACATGAAGTTGGAAGGTCACCTTTTCCAGCAAAACCCCACTCCATAGCTATGTGCATTTTTATTCAAAGGCTCCATGACCAGAGGGAACAGTGAGAACTGAGAACCAAAATACTGTTACTGGCAAGGGGTTGGCCAAAGGGTCTCCCAGCACCATTTATTAAAGAAACTGTCCTCTCCACACTCTCCACATTGTATGTTCTTGGTGCCTTTGTGGAAAAAGGTCAGCTGTAAATGTGTGAATTTGTATCTCGGCTCTCTAGCCCTTTTTTGAGATGGATTCTTGTCCTGTCTCCCACGCTGGAATGCAGTGGTGTGATCTCGGCTCACTGCAACATCTACCTCCCCAGTTCCAGCGATTCTCCTGCCTCAGCCTCCTGAGTAGCTAGGATTACAGGTGCGTGCCACCAGGCCCAGCTAATTTTTTGAATTTGTAGTAGAGACGGGGTTTCACCATGTTGGCCAGGCTGATTTCAAACTCCTGACCTCAAGTGATCTGCTTGCCTTGTCCTCCCAAATTGCGGGGATTACAGGCATGAGCCACTGTGCCTGGCTTTTGGCTCCCTACTGGTCTGTGTCTGTTTTTATGTTAGTGCTATGCTGTTTTGGTTACTAAAACTTTGTAGTATATTTTGTAGTCAGGTAGTGTGATACCTCCAGCTTTGTTCTTTTTGCTCAGGATTGCTTTGGCTATTCAGGCTCTTTTGTGGTTCCATATGAATTTTAGGATTGGTTTTGCTATTTCCGGGAAGAATATTGGTATTTTGGTAGAGATTACATTGAATCTGTACATTACTTTAGGTAGTATTGTCATTTTAACAACATTAATTCTTCCAATCCATGAGCAAAGAATATCTTTCCATTTTTTGTGTCCTCTTTAATTTCCTTCATCAGTGTTTTATAAGTTTTCCTTATATTGATCTTTCCCTGCTTTGGTTAAATTGTTTCCTAGGTATTTTATGTTCTTTGTAGCTATTGTAAATGGGATTGCTTTCTTGATTTCTTTTTCAGATTTTTTTTTGCTGCTGGCATATATAAATGCTACTGATTTTTGTATGTTGATTTTGTATCCTGCAACTTTACTGATTTTGTTGATCAGTTCTAAGAGTTTTTTTGGTAAAGTCTTTCTTTAGGTTTTTCTAAGTATAAGTTCATGTCATCTGTGAACAAGGCTAATTTGACTTCTTCTTTTCCAACACAAATGTCCTTTCTTCCTCTTGTCTAATTGGTCTAGCCAGGACTTCCAGGATTATACCAAATGAAAATGGTGAAAGTGGGCATCCTTGTTTTTCCTCCAATTCTTAGAGGAAATGCATTCAATTTTTGCTTGTTCAATACAGTGTTAGCTGTGGGTTTGTCACATATGGCCTTAATTATTTTGAGGTTTTTTTTTTTTTTTTTTTTTTTTGAGATACGGTCTTGTTCTGTCACCCCAGCTGCAGTGGAATAATCTTGGCTCACTGCAACCTCTGCCTCCCAGGTTCAAGTGATACTCTTGCCTCCGCCTCCTGAATAGCTGGGAATACAGGCATACACCACCATGCCTGGCTAATTTTTATATTTTTAGTAGAGACGGGGTTTAACCATGTTGGCTAGGCTGGTCTTGAACTCCTGACCTCGGGTGATTCACCTACCTTGGCTTCCCAAAGTGCTGGGATTACAGATGTGAGCCACTGTGCCCAGCTGAGGTATGTTCTTTCTATACTGAAGTTGTTGAGGGTTTTTATCATGAAGCAATGTTGAATTTTATTGAATGCTCTTTTTGGCATCTATTGAAATGATCAGAGGTTGGGTGTGGTTGCTCACACTTGTAATCCCAGTATTTTGGGAGGCTAAGGCAGAAGGATTGCTTGAGGCCAGGAATTCAAGATCAGCCTGGGCAACATAGTGAGACTCCATCTCTACAAAAAATTTTAAAATTAGCTAGGGGTGGTGATATACATCTGTAGTCCTAGCTACTCAGGAGGCTAAGGCAGGAGGATCAATTGAGCCCAAGAGTTTGAGGTAACAGTGAGCTATGATCACACCACTGCACTTCAGCCTGGGCAACAGAGTAAGACCCTGTCTCAACCACTCAATTAGTCATATGGTTTTTGTTCTTGGTTCTGTTCATGTGATTTATGTTTGTAGATATGCATATGTTGCATATTGCATCCCTGGAATAAATCTGAGTTGATCATGATGAATTATCATCTAAATGTATTGTTGAATTCAGTTTACTATAATACTATAATAGTTTGTTGAGGATTTTTGCATCTGTGTTGATCAGGGATATTGGCCTGTTGTTTTCTTTGTTATGTCCTTGTCTAGTTTTGGTATCAGAGAAATGCTGGTCTTGTAGAATAAATTTGAAAGTATTTCCTCCTCTTCAGTTTTTCTAAATACTTTGAGTAGAACTGGTATTAGTTCTTCTTTAATTGTTTGGTGAAATTCAGCAGTGAATCCTTCAGCTCTTGGGCTTTTCTTTGCTGGGAGACTTTATTACTGCTTTGATCTCATTACTTATTGGTCTATTAAAGTTTTCTATTTCTTCATGTACAATCTTGGTAGATTGTATCAAAAAATTTATCCCATTTTGTCTAAATTTTCCAATTTGTTAGCATATAGTTGTTCATTATAGTCTCTAATGATTCTTTGTATTTCTGTGGTCTCAGTTCTTATGTCTCCTTTTTCATTTCTGAGTTTACTTATTTGGGTCTTTTCTCTTTTTTCCTTAGTCTAACTAAAGGTTTGTCAATTTTATTTTTTTATTATTATTGATTTTTTTTTTGGAGATGGAGTTTCTCACTGTCGCGTGGGCTGGAGTGCAATGGCGTGATCTCAGCTCACTGCAACCTCCGCCTCCTGGGTTCATGTGATTCTCCTGCCTCAGCCTCCTGAGTAGCTAGGATTACAGGTGCACACCACCACATCTGGCTAATTTTTTGTATTTTTAGTAGAGATGGGGTTTCACTATGTTGACCAGACTGGTCTCGAACTCCTGACCTTGTGATCCGCCCGCCTGGGCCTCCCAAAGTGCTGGGATTACAGGCATGAGCCACCACATCTGGCCTTATCTTTTTAAAAAATTAAATTTTCATTTCATTGATCTTCTGTATTTTTTAGTCTTAATTTCATTTATTTATTCTTTAAGCTTTATTATTTCTTTCCTTCTACTAATTTGGGGTTTGGTTTGTTCTTGTTTTTCTAGCTCTTTGAGAAACATATTTAGGTTGTTTATTTGAAGTCTTTCTATTTTCCTGATACATTTGTTTGTTGCTATAAATTTATCTGTTTGTACTGCTTTTGGTGTATCCCATGGATTTTAATATGTTGAATTTCCATTTTCATTACTTCAAGAAATTTTTAAATTTCTTTCTTAATTTCTTCATTGACTCATTGTTTGTTCAGGAACATGTTTAATTTTCACATGTTTGTGTATTTTCAAGGTTCCTCTTGTTACTGGTTTCTAGTTTTATTCCTCTGTGGTCAGAATAAATACTTGAAGGCTGGGAGCAGTGGCTCATGCCTCTAATCCTAACACTTGGGAAGGCCAAGGTGGGTGGATCACTTGAGGTCAGGAGTTTGAGACCAGCTTGGACAACATGGTGAAACCCTGTCTCTACTAAAAATACAAAAAATTAGCTGGGCATGGTAGCGCATGCCTGTAGTCTCAGCTACTCAGGAGGCAGAGGCATGGGAATTGCTTGAACCTGGGAGGTGGAGGCTGCACTGAGCCATGATCATGCCACTACACTCCAGCCTGGGCAACAGAGTAAGACTCTCTCAAAAACAAACAAACAAACAAAAAACCTTGATATAATTTATACTATTTTGAATTTGTTGAGACTTGTTTTGCGGGCTAAGATATATTCTAATCTGCAGAATGTTCCATATGCTGATGAAAAGAATGTGTATTCTGTAGTAATTGAGTGAAATGTTTTGTAAATGTTAGTTAAGCCTGTTTGGTCTAGTATGTAGTTTAACTCTGATGTTTCTTTGTTGATTTTCTGTATGCATGATGTGTCCATTACTAAGAGTGGGGTGTTGATGTCCCCTATTATTATTGAATTGCAGTCTCTCTCTTTAGATCTCTTAATGTTCGCTTTATATACTTGGGAGCTTCAATGATAGGTGCATAGATATTTGTAACTGTTATATCCTCTTGCTGAATTGACCCCTTTATCACTGTATAGTGACTTTATCTTTTTTTACAGTCTTTGACTTGTAGTCTACTTTATCCTTTAAGTATAGCTACTCCTGCTCTTTTTTGGTTTTCATTTACATGGAATATCTCTTTTCCACCCCCTCACTTTCAGCTTATGTGTGTCTTTATAGGTGAAGTGTGTTTATTTTAGGCAGAATATAGTTGGGGCTTGTTTCTTTATCCATTCAGCCACTCTATGCCTTTTAATTGGAGAATTAAGTCCATTTACAGTCAGTGTTATTATTGATAAATATTTACTAATGCCAATTTATTAATTGTTTTGTAAACCCTCTCTTCTTTTCTTATGGTTTTCCTCTGTGGGTAAATGATTTTCTCTGGTAACATGTTTTAATTTGTTGCCTTTTATTTTTAATGAATCTATTACAGGTTTGTGTCTTGTGGCTACCAAGAAAACATCTTGTAGATACAACAAAAGTTATTTTAAAGGGATTATAATTTATCTTAAGTCACAAAAAAATACAAATAGACAAAAAAAAAAGAAAAACAAAACCTCAATAATTTAACTCCATCCCCCCTACATCTTAACTTTCTGCTTTCTCTAGTTACATATTTTTATATTGTCTATCTCTTAACAAGCTGCTTAGCTATCTTCTGTATATGGATATCCAGTTTTCCCAGCACCATTTATTAAAGAGACTGTCTTTTCTGCAGTATATATTCTGGGCACTGTCATTGAAAATGACAGTTCATTGTAGGTGTGTGGATTTGTTTCTGGGTTCTCTGTTCAACTGGTCTATGTGTTTGTTTTTATGCCAGTACCATGTCATTTTAGTTACCATAGCTCCGTAGGATAATTTGAAACCAGGTCATGTGATTACTCCAGTTTTGTGGTATTAGGATAGCTTTGGCTATTCTAAGTCTTTTGTGGTTTCATATAAATTTTCAAATTATTTTTTCTGTTTCTGTGAAGAATGCCATTAGTATTTTGACAGGGATTGCATCGAATCTGTAGATTGCTTTGGGTAGTATGGACATTTTAACAATATTGATTCTTCCAATCCATGAATATGGAATATCTTTCCATTTTTTGGTGTCTACTTCAACTTCTTTCATCAGTCTTTTATAGTTTTCATTATAAAGATCTTTCACTTCTTGGGTTAAGTTAATTCCTAGGTATTTAATTTTATTTGTGGCTATTGTAAATGAGATTACTTTTTAAATCTCTTTTTCAGATTGTTCACTGTTGGCATATAGAAATGCTACTAATTTTTGCATACTGATTTTGTATCTTGGAACTTTACTGAATTTGTTTATAATTTGTTTATTTGTTTATAATAGTTTTTTAGTGGACTCTTTCAGTTTTTCCAAATATAAGATCATACCATTGGCAAACAAGGGCAGTTTGATTTCTTCTATTACAATTTGGATGCCCTTCATTTCTTTCCCTTGTCTGATTATTCTAGTTAGGATTTGTAGTACTATGTTGAAGAACAGTGGAAAGTGGGCATCCTTGCCATGTTCCAGACCTTAGAGAAAAGACTTTCAATTTTTCCCCATTCAGTTTGATACTAGCTGTGGGTTTGTTATGCATAATTTTTATTATGTTGAGGTATGCTCTTTTATACCCAATTTTTAGAGGGTTTTTATCATAAAGGAATTTTAAATTTTATCAAACTTTTTCAGCATCAATTGAAATTATGATATTTTATTATTTATTTATTTATTTATTTGAGATGGAGTCTAGCTCTGTCACCAGGCTGCAGTGCAGTGGCATGATCTCAGCTCACCACAACCTCTGCTTCCCAGGTTCAAGCGATTCTCCTGCCTCAGCCACCCAAGCAGCTGGGACCACAGGCGTGTGCCACCACATCCAGCTAAGTTTTGTATTTTTAGTAGAGACGGGGTTTCACCATGTTGCCAAGATGGTCTCGATCTCTTGACCTTGTGATCCACCTGCCTTGGCCTCCCAAAGTGCTGGGATTGCAGGTGTGAGCCACTGTGTTTGGCCTGAAATTATGATATGTTTTTTGTCTTTCATTTTGTTGATATGATGTATTACATTTATTGATTTGCTTATGTTGAACCATCTTTGTATCCCTGGGATAAATCCCACTGGGTATGATAAATGCTTTTTTTAAATTGAATGTGTTCTTGAATTTGGTTTGGTAGTAGTTTGTTGAGGATTTTTTGCATCAATGTTCGTCAGTGACATTGGCCTGTAGTTTCAGTTTTTTGATGTGTCTTTGTCTGGTTTTGGTATCAGGGTAATCCTGGCCTCATTGAATGAATTTGGAAGTAGTCTCTTCTCTATTTTTTGGAATAGTATGAGTATGATTGGTATTAGTACTTTAAATGTTTGATAGAATTATTCAGTTGTGAAACCATCAGGTCCCTGGCCTTTCTTTGCTGAGAGACTTATTACAGCTTCAATCTCATTACTTGTTATTGTTCTGCTCAGGCTTTGCATTTCTTCATTGTTCAATCTTGGTATGTTGTATGTGTCTAGGAGTTAACTATTTCTTCTTGGTTTTCCAATTTATTGGCGTATAGTTGCTCATAGTAGCCACCAATGATCCTTGAAATTTCTGTGGTATTGGCTGAAATGTCTCTTTTTCCATCTCTGATTTTATTTATTTGGGTCTTCTCTCTTTTTTTCTTAGTCTGGCTAAAGGTTTGTCAATTTTGTTTATATTTAAAAAAAAAAACACTTTTTGTTTCATTGATCTTTTATATTGTTTTTTTCATTTTCAAATTCATTTGATTCTCCTCTGATCTTTATTATTTCTTCAGTAATTTTTGGTTTGGTTTGCTTTTACTTTTCTAGTTCTTTAAAATGCATCATTAGGGCTGGGCGTAGTGGCTCACCCCTGTAATCCCAGCACTTTGGGAGGCCAAGCTGGGTGGATCACCTGAGGTCGAGAGTTCAAGAACAACCTGACCAACATGGAGAAACCCTATCTCCACTAAAAATACAAAAATTGGCAGGGCGTGGTGGTGTGTGCCTGTAATCCCAGCTACTTGGGAGGCTGAGGCAGAAGAATCACTTGAATCTGGGAGGCATAGGTTGCAGTGAACTGAGATTGTGCCATTGCATTCCAGCCTGGGCAACAAGAGTGAGACTCCATCTAAAAAAAAAAAAAACATCATTAGGTTGTTTATTTGAAGTTTCTCTTCTTTCTTGATGTAGCTGCTTATAGACATAAACTTTGCTCTTATTACTGCTTTCTGTATTCCACAGGTTTTGGTATATTGTATTTCCATTATCATTTGTGTCAAGAAATTTTTCAATTTCCTTTTAAATTTCTTCAGTGACCCAGTGGACATTCAGGAGCATATTGTTTAATTTCCATGTGCTTGTATAGTTTCCAAAATTCCTCATTATTGATTTGTAGTTTTATTCCATTGTGGTCAGAGAAGATGCTTGGTATTATTTCAATCTTTTTGAATGTTTTAAGACTTGTTTTGTAACCCAGCATTTGGTATATCCTTGAGAATAATCCATGTGCTGAGGAAAGCAATATGTATTCTGCAGCCATTGAATGAAATATTCTATAGATATTGATTAGATCCATTAGGTCTACAGTGCAGATTAGGTCCAATGTTTCTTTTTGATTTTTTGTCTGGATGATATGTCCCTTGCTAAAAATGGGTTGTTGAAGTATCCAGCTATTATTGTATTGGGGGCTACCTCTCCCTTTAGCTCTAATAATATTTGCTTTATATATTTGGGTGCTCCAGTGTCGGGTGGATATATACTTATAACTGCTATATCCTCTTGCTGAATTGACCCCTTTATCATTATAGAATGACCTTCTTTGTCTCTTTTTATAGTTTTTTTTCTTAAAGTCTATTTTGTCTGATAGAAGTATAGCTACTCCTACTTGCAATGTTCTTTGAACTGACTGCACCATGGATTACACCATAGTCAAGCCCTGATGACCCCTGTGACCCACATGTACACCTCCAGTTGGCCTCCTGGAGCCAGAAAGTCTGAGATAACAAGAAAACCACAAAAGAAGAATAGCTAGCTCCTGCAGTGCCTGATTAATCTACCTTGTGACATTCCATCATTGTTCTGCCTCAACCGATAAAGTCTACCTTTGTGACACTGAACCCTGTGGCCTGATTAACCGACCTTGTGACATTCTACAACTGTTCCTGCCTCAACTGATAAATCAACCTTGTGACTTTGGACCCTGTGACAACCCCCCTCGGCTTGCAAAAAACCACCCTAAACTGTAACTTTCCATTACCTACCCCCAACCTATAAAACCAGCTCCTATCCCACTGCCCTCTGCTGACTCTCTTTTCAGACTCAGCCCACTCACACTTGGGTGAATAAACAGCCTTGTTACTTACACAAAGCCTGTTTAGGTGGTCTCTTCATTAAGAGCATGCTTAACATTTGGTGCTGAAACCAGGGACAGGAGTACTCCTTTGGGAGACCAGCCCCCTGTCCTCACTATCCCTCTGTAAAGAGACCCACCTGTGACCTCAGCACATCAGACCAGCCCAACAACCCTCTTGCCACCTTCAGATCAGGTAAGCAGTCTCTCCCTCTCTCTCTTTTCCTTTAAATCCTTTTCCTCCTAAGTAGAGACAAAAGAGACACTCTATCTGTGTGCTAAAAAACTCCAACATTGTTCATGGACTCAGGAAGACAGTCTTCCCTTGGTGTCTGGTCAATAGCAGGGACACCTGTCTTGATCACTCACCCATGTTACAGTCCAGGACTCAGTCAGGGATGCCTACTGAAAACCCTGGTAGCTGCTCTCATTCTCCTCATCTCTACTTCTCTCCTTAAAACTTACTTCTTTCACTATGGGCAGTATTTCGTCCTGTATTCCTCAGTCTTCACCTCTAGCCTGCGTCCTAAAAAACCTAAAACCTTTTCAACTGTCAGCCAATCTGAAACCTAAACATCTCTTTTTTTTTTCTGGAGTATGGCCTGGCCCCAATACAAATTAGACAATGGTTTCAAATGGCCAGAAAACACACTTTTGATTTTTCTATTCTGTAGGACCTAGACAATTTTTGTCAACGAATAGGCAAATGGTCTGAAGTGCCACATGTCCAGGCATTTTTTACACTTTGATCCCTCCCTAATATCTGCTCTCAATGCAACCTGTCCCAAATTTTCCTTCTCTCCCTTTCATCTGCCCCTCCTGCCTCCACCAGTGACTCAGAATCCTCCTTGTCCATTGACCCTTCTGACCTTTCTCCTCCCTGCCTGTCCAAATCAGGCCCTAATCCAGACCCTAATCCCCTTCCCCTAGAGCCTTCCTCCTCTTCCTCTGCCTGCAACTCAGCTCCTTATGCCCTTCCTGTCACCTCCCCACCTCATACACAGTCTGGCTTACAGTTTAGTCCTGTGGTTAACTCTTGGTATGAGCAGCCCAGGAGTTCAAGACCAACATAGGCAAAATGGCAAAATTCCATCTATACAAAAAATACAAAAATTAGTCAGGTGTGGTGGTGCATGCCTGTAGTCCCAGTTACTTGGGAGGCTGACGTGGGAGGACCACTTGAGCCCAGGAAGCAGAGGTTGTAGTGAGCCAAGATTGTGCCGCTGCACTCCAGCCTGGGTGACAGAATAAGACCCTGTCTCAAAAACAAAAACAAAAACAAAACATACTTAATATCTTCAAATATTCAAGATCTGAATGAGAAAAATGTAATCTTAGGTCACGGGTATATGAAAAGTATCCAGCAATTCCATAGCTGCTTATCTTTGTGGACCGTTTCCTTGGTTGGTTATCTCCGTCACATAGTTCATATCACACTGAGGATTGTTACCTGCTGGCTTTCACATCTTCCTGTTCATTCACTCATTCATTAGACCTTTCACTCATTTAATCATTGTTTATCAAACATCTCTGTGGGCCAGACACTGGAGTGGAGATGCAGGGGTGAGTAAAACACATGAGATCCCTGCCCTTTGCCTTACATTTAATGAGAAGAGAGGCAAAAAAACGTGTATAAATACTTTCAGATTATGTTAAGTGTTATGAAGAAATATAACAGGGTAATGGGGTACAGAATGACTTTGCAGGTGAGAGATAGGTGGATGGAATATTTTGGATAGAATGGTGAAGGAGACAATTAGTACTGACAACTCGGAAGTGAATGAAGAGGAGGAGCCAGCCATGGGAAGAGCTCCAGCCATAGGAAACGGTAAGAGCAGAAGCCTGAGACAGAAATGCATTTGACATTAAATGAGAGGGCTGTAAAGCAGGCTTATGCAGCCAGGGTGCAGTGAACAAGGGGAGAGTGATAGGAAAGCTATGCAGGTCTTAGAGGCTTTGAAAACGAGCTTCAGTTCTTTTTAAGGGCAGTAGAAAATTATCATACGATTTTAAGTAGGGCAGAGATGTGGTTTTCTTTTATAAATGCTCTCTGGCTTCTGTAATAGTGGGCAAGAGGATAAACTGGAAAATAATTAGATGGCCACTGCAGTCATCCAAGCAAGACATGATGACTTGGACTAGGATGGTAGCTGTAACAGTGGTGACAAGAGGTTTGATTCAGGTTCTTCTTTACATAGGGGGATGAAAAGACTTGCTGATGGATTGGTATGGGGTGGTAAGAAGAAGTACGGGGTGAGTGGGAATGCTTTATTCAAGATATACAAAACTGGGAAAGGAGAAAATTCTAGAAAGATCAATAATTTTTCTCAGTCTTGTTATGCTTGAGATGCCTTAAGAAATACAAGTGGTGCTATGAGAAGGCAATTAAATATTCAAGGAGATTGGGGGAGAGATGAAATTTGGACACATAATTTGTAATTTGTCAGCACATAGATTGTATTTAAAGCAATAAGACTGGGGTCACAGAAAAAAAATAAAGCAATAAGACTGGATATAATTACTTATGGAGTGACTTTTAGTGCAGAAGAGAAGTGCTCCTAGAATTCCATTCTGTGCACTTTAATATTTAGGGGTTGAGTAAAGGAGGAAGTGACCAAGAAGAAACATCAGTGAAATATGAGGAAAATTGAGAGCATATGGTTACAGAAGCCAACTACAGAATGCATTTTAAATAGGAGGAAATGGCCACCTCTGCCAAATTTACAGAGTGGTCAGATTTGAGAGAACAGAGAATTGACATAATATTTGACAAGGTCAAAGTCACTGGTGACAGATCTGGTAAATATTTCAGCAATGCAATGAACATATGATTGGAGTGAGTTGAATAGAGAGAGAAGTGAGAAAGTAGAGAGAGCAAATATAGGCAACTCTTGATAAGCTTTACTGTGAAGACATGCCAAGACAAGGGCAGAAGCTGGCAAGAATGGGGAGTCTAGAGAGAGTTTAGTCAAGCAGGACAATACTAAGGCATGATGAAGAAAAGAAGACACATAATGGCAGGAGTGAAATCCTCAAATAGGCAGGAAGGCATGGGATCTAGAGTCCTAGAAAGGACAATCTCATTGTGAAAGGAAGGAGAACATGTATTCAGATTCAGATATGTTGGTAGATTTGATGGTGGGAAGATATCATTACTGCCTGATGGCTTCTGTTCTTTCAGTGAAGTGTAAATTGAGATCACCAGTTGAGAGTGAGGAAAGATGAAGTGTTGGAGGTTTGAGGAGAGAGGAGATGTAAAATAAATAACTTGGAGAGTCAGAGATAATGTCATATTCACATTTGTATCCCAGCATCCTACCACAGTGCCTGGCACATAGGAGGCACTGAAAACAGTTTTGAAGAGTGACTGAAAAGAATCAGAAAAGAAAGAAAGAACAACGATACACACTTAAAACTTACATCTTAATACAAGAATGATATATTTGTGTAGTATCTTGGTTTACAAATGGTTTAGCATCTACTTGAATTTACTTAATAAATTCCAGAATACTAGAGGAAGGAGGCAAACTTGCAAAAGGTAATTTAGGATGAGATGACCACTTTACACTTATTTACAAGACCACCTTTCTCACTAGGCTGATTTTTTCAAGAGTAAGGAGATGCTGTCTTTTCATCTTAATCTTCTCAGGACGTGCATTAAACAGTTCCTGGCACAAAATTAAGTGCATAATAATGCTTTTTCATTTTTTTGTTTGTTTGTTTGTTTTTGAAACAGGATCTCACTCTGTCACCCAGGCTGGAGTGCAGTGGTGTGATCACAGTTTGCTGCAGCCTCAACCTCCTGGGCTCAAGTAATACACCCCAGCCTCCTGAGTAGCTGGGACTATAGGTGTATGCCACCTTACTCAGCTAATTTTTTTTTATTGTTTGTAGAGACAGGAGTCTCACTATGTTGCCCAGGCTGATCTCAAACTCAAGCAATCCTCTACCTCCCCACGTGTTAGGATTACAGGTATGAACCACCACATGGGACAATAATAATTTTTTGAATAAGTAAATGATTATAATCACATGGAACTTCTAATCTCCAAAGGATTTACGGGCTGATATAGGAGAGTCTCCAAAAGAATTTAAATACTTCAGGGATGAAAAGCCAAACTGTATTGATTATAAAGACAAACAGATACTTTAAGGACCTTTTAAGGGAGTAACAATATACAACCATGCATTTCCACAAAACTTTCTTTGTGACATTATTTCAAGAATGAAAAAATAACCTAAATGATTTTGGGTCTCACTAGTGTGCCAATTTTTATATTTGCATGAGTTTATACACTCTTGGATCTTTTCTCTATAGCAGTAATAGATTTTTGTCCTGTTTGCCTAACACCATGCATTATTGTGAACTATATTCCCAGATGCCTTAGAACCACCCATCTTTATCCCCTTCCTCCTCTAGGAAGGCTCTGAGAGATTTCATTTCTGTCCTGCTGATGAAGTCCACATTCATTTAGTGCCTGCCATGGAAGACTAGCCCCAAAAGTGTGTTATATCAAGCAGGCAGATTGTATCTCCATCTAATTTCTAAGTTAGGCTTTTCTTACTGCTGGAGTTTTGTATAGCATGGTCTTCTCATTTCTTGTAACATTAGTTTTGGGAATAAAATGTTTGAAAAAAGGAATATAAAGAAGAAACAATGTTTGGGAATATATAAGGGAAAAAGAACAAAGGTAGAAAAACAGAAACAGAGAAAGAGGGGAAAGATAAATCCAATCACTTTAAAGTCAGTCAGTATACTTGCAGACATTCAGTTGAACCATAAAAGAATGGGATAAACTATGTGATTAAGAAAAAAAAAAAAGACAGAGGGGCAGGAAAGACTGGTCATTTTGTCTTGTAGTGAAGACCACAGACGTCATTTTTACCTCGGAGTGAAGTAATTGTGGCCATAACTATCTCTGGTTTTATGTTTATACATCACTACAAATCATAAATGAGAAATAATATATTTACTAAGGCTTTTACCAAGAACAGTTGGCTTTCCAAATTTAGAAATAGCTCAGAAAGGGGAGGGGACATTACTCGGTCATTATGTGACTGGCACCCTCTAGTGGCTATTTAGATTTCCTGCCTGTGGATTCTAAATGCATTTTGAGGAAAGAATTTTAGAAAAAAAATCTCAGTACTCAAGTTATATGTCCTGACATACAGCTTTTTTTTTTTTTTTTTTCAGTGTGCTTTGGCAGCAAAGCTAAGTGTAGAAATTGGGGAATATAGATTATCTGTGTGTAACATAATTTAATTATTAAAAATGAGCTACATTGTTGACAAAATGAAATGGTAGTGAGAGAATAGCAAGAAGTCCGTTCAAGGGAAGTTTATTCTACTCATTTGCCATTGTCTTCATTCAACTCTACAGAATTTCCACATGGGAATTTAACTTTGCAGACGAATCAACATGATGCTATTGTGATAACCTACCCTTTGTTAGCCTAACGGACTCTCTCTTTCTTAGCTTTTTGAGCTAGACAGACTCCATTTTAGCTTCCTCACTTGCCCCCGGCTTCTCTTCCCTTCCCTGAGCACGTAGCTGGGTTAAGCTGACTCCAGGCAGACCCAGGAATGTCCTTACTGATAAGATACTGAGTTAAGCTGTACCAGCCACACCTGGGGATGCATTTGCTGATGATATCAGCTGCTCCTTGGAATGTGCCCACATTTACAACTGTATATCTTCCTGTAGTAATTTGTCCTTTTAACTTTTTGCTTTTTCTGCTTTAGCAAGGCTTCCCCTCCCCTCCTTTAAGCAAGGTATGAAAGAAAGCAAAAGACCTTTCTTCAGGGCCGAGAGAATTTTGAGCGTCAGCCGTCTCTCAGTCACCAGCAAATAAAGGACTCCTGATTCAATCTCCGAGTGTGGTGCTTTCTTCAACTCGCTTGGGTATAACACTATTAATTGCTATTTACATATTAATACTTGGAAAAATATTATTCAACTAGAAGTCCTTTCCTTGTAGTTTATATGTAAAGACCATCCTTTTATTTATGCTAAGATAGTTCTTTGCAGAGCTTGATATTATTTTTTATGAATTTGCTACTTAATCCAGTGTTAAAAATCTTCACTTTTATTCTTTACTATCGTTGACCTAAAAGTAGATGCTAAGGCATGAAATATAATTTAAAGAGTTTACTTGAGCTGGGCACAGTGGCACATACCTCTAATTCCAGCTATTCAGGAGTCTGAAGCAGAGAATTGCTTGAACCTAGAACTTTGAGACCAGCCTGGGCAACATAGCAGGACCCCTATCTCAGGACAAAAAAAAAAGTTTACTTGAGCCAAGATAAGGACAGTTGTTCTAAAGACTCAGACCCAATTACCTTAGATATGTGCTCCATCAGCCTCAGTTACAAGCAAGTTTTTAAAGGAAAAAAAAAAAAAAACAGGAATGGACTGATAGAAAAGTTTTTTGACATGCTGTTGTAGTGGCTCATGCCTGTAGTCCCAGCATTTTGGGAGGATGAGGTGGCAGACTTCAAGACCAGCCTGGGAAACATAGTGAGTAGCTGTCTGTATAAAAAAATACAAAAATTAGCTGGGCGTGGTGGTGCCTACCTGTATTCCCAGCTACTCAGAAGGCTAACGTGGGAGAAATGCTTGAATCCAGGAGGCTGAGGCAGCAGTGAGCTGAGATTGTGCCACTGTACTCTTGCCTGGGGGACACAGACTTTGTCTAAAGAAATAGTAATAAAAAAGGTTGACAGGAATTCTCATCGATTTACAGAGATATCATTAAGTGAGTGACTGTACATTATTGAACAATAGGATATGAGTTCTGGTGTCCAGCTGTAGCATTTCATGGCTTCTTAGTGTCAGCCTCAGGCCCACAAGCAGGTGGCGTCAAGAGACAATTATTTGGCTGAGTGCAGTGGCTCAGACTTGTAATCCCAGCACTTTGGGAGGCTAAGGCAGGTGGATCACTAGAGACCAGGAGTTTGAGACTGGCCTGGCTAAGATGGTGAAGCTCTGCCTCTACTGAAAATGTAAAAATTAGCCAGGTATGATGGCATGCACCTGTAGTCTCAGCTACTAGAGAGGCTGAGGCATGAGTATCTCTTGAACCTGGGAGTCGGAGGTGGCAGTGAGCCGAGATCAATCACACCACTGCACTCCAGCCTGCGTGACAGAATGAGACTCTGTTTCAAAAAAAAAAAGGAGAGACAATTATTCAGCTCAAGGGGAAGTAAAGTAACTGCAGTTTGATTATAATGCCTCTTGGGGTCTGATAATTTAAAGGGACTCACAGTCTTAAGATACAGCCTCTTTTTTTTTTTTCACATTGTTTTTAGTGATCAGTAAAGAGTAATATGTTTGATATAGCTACAACAATCCAAACTGATCGTACGATAACTAACCATATTGTGAGTTGTTTGCTAGCCTAAGGCATTATTCAGTACACAAAAACAAGCTGTGGTATTGACAAGATTCTTTCACTGTTGCACTTGTGGTACTGTAAAGGATGGACTAGATCAGCATGAGTAAAAAGTTAGCTGGCTGTTTTGTTAGTCCAAGGCAGAGAGGATGTAAACCTAATCTAAAGTATTGGCAGACAGGATGGAAAAGATGGCTTAGACTGAAGGTGTTTCTGAAAGAGAATTTCAAAATTAGTGACTGAATATGAAAGGAGTGAGAGGGGGAGGAATTAAGAATAACTCTGAGATTTCTGGCTTGGGAAAATGGGTGGATGATGACACCATTAACTAAGAACAGGAATATAAGATCATTTGTATTTGTACAAATACAAATTTGGAATTCAAGGTTGAGGTTGGCATTTGAGAAACAGATTTGGGAATCAATAAATGAAGCTAGGAGAACAGATAAGGCCATGCCACAGAAAAAGGAAGAGGTCCAAGGAAAGCACTGTAACATCTAGAGACAGCGAGAGAGCCCAAAATAAGAATTATCAGAGTTAGGGAGGGCCTTAGAAAATGGCATTTAAGAAGATCACAGAATAGAGGGCATCAAGGCATGATAGTCTACAGTGTCAAATGGGGCAGAAAAGTCAAGTAGACTGCAGAAAAAAAGCCAACCATTTTGCCATGAATTCAACAGGTTAAAATAACTACCACTTGTAGGGGAGGAAAAAACTTTTCTCCTATCCTCTTAGGCTCAGTACCTGGGGCCATACAAATTAAACTAGCAAAAGACAAATTAACAAGAGTGAAAAGTTTATTACGAAAGCATATTGGAGCATCATAGAAAAGTGGTCAAAGCCCCAAAAGGCCAAAAGACCCAAAGACTTACATATCATTTTAACGAAGTATGGAGAAAGGGGTTTTGAACTTGAGGTGAGGGATAGGTTGTGTGGGAAGGTGACTTACCCAGATTTAAGTCGTCTCAGGAGATGAGAGTTGCCTCCAGAGTTGGTATCCTCTTTCTGGTACCAGAGAGGAGGATATCTGTATAAATAGAAATTGCGTTTACAACATGGAAATTTATGTTCTATTTGTAGAGCTTTTCCTGCATCTTCTGTTCCTCAATTGCCTTCAGCTCAAAGTAATCTTTATGCAAAAGTGACATATTTTGGGGAGGCTTCTTCTGATCACCTTCACATTTGAAAACAAGCAAACTTTCTCTCAGAAAGCAAGTAATATACTGATCAGGGTAATACAATATAAACCAAAATGAATCCTAAAAGCTTGTCAAACTTCTTTCATTTTACTAAAGTTTAGATGTATCAAATATTGTTTGCATGGCTCCTTTTATACACACACATACTCTCTCTCTCTTTTCTAGACCAGAATTTAATCTGTATTAAACAGAGTTTAAACTGCTTTTATTTCAACATGAGGAAATGTCTTATTGAGCTCTCTATTTAAAGAAAAATGACTTGAATCAAAAGCCTTCTGTCTTCCTAACTACTCTCAACAGCATGACTATTGTAAAATGTTGAGTCCATTAACTTCTCAAATGAATCACAATATATGAGGATATCTAAACTCAATAAAGTGAATGGAATTATGGTCAGACTAGGAAAATATTATGAGAAATACATTTAAATCACTAAACACTTAGATGATTTGGTTATCAGGTTAAAATGCTTCTACTGTTGTAGCACATTTCTCTTTAGTCCACTTAAAGATGAGAAAATTGGGATATTGTATAGGAGGTGACTGAAATCCCTGCACTGCAGTAATACAGTTGGCATCAAGAGAGATTTATCTCAAGTCTTAAATCTCAGTTTGGCAAACTTTGTTTTATAGGTTTTCATGCCCCACCCCAGAAGAATTGTTTTTACTTATTGAAAAGAGATTTTTGAAAAACTGTTAATCTATGGTTTGTCAATATTAGCACATAAATATTAATAAATCCAGACAATAGGCAGGGTTTATTAAAAAAACTAAAGTGAACAGAATAATTTTGAAGAATTGGTTAAACCCAGATGAAATAATTAGAAAAGTATTTAAAAACAAATCCTACACAGAACCACATTCTATACAAATGCTTCTTTTGTATTGATGGCACACTAGATTATATTCTTTGAAGTTGGTTGACTACATATTTTAAATCTTCAGGTACCAGCATGATGTCGTGAAAATAGCAAGTCCCCAATTATTAAAACCTTTGTTGACATAAATAGTAACTGCGATAAGTAGAATTCTAAAGATGTCCTGCTAAGACCAGGGCAGCAGTTCACGCCTGTAATCCCAGCACTTTGGGAGGTTGAGGTGGGAGGATTGCTTGAACCCAGGAGTTCATGACCAGCCTAGGCAACACAGAGAGACTCTGTCTCTACAAAAAAATAAACAAAATTAGCTAGGCATAGTGATGCATGCCTGTAGTCCCAGCTACCCTGGAGGCTTGCCTGAGCCCAGGAGTTCAAGGCTACAGTGAGCCAACATCAGGCCACTGCACTCCAGCCTGGGCAACAGAGCGAGATGCTTTCTCAGAAAAATATTTTTTTAAAAATGTCCTGCCAAGATTCCTGTTCTTGGTTACTCAATCAAACACTACTCTAAGTTTTGCCATAAAGGAACTTTTCATTTGCAATTAAGGTTACTAATTAGTTCACCTTAAGCAAAGGTCTGGCCAGGTACGGCAGCACATGCCTGTTATCCCAGTACTTCGGGAGGCTGAGGAGGGAGAATCTCTTGAGCTCAGGAGTATGAGACCAGCCTGGGCAACATGGTGAAACCCTGTCTCAACAAAAAAATAAAAAAAAATTAGCCAGATGTGGTGGTGCATACCTGTAGTCCCAGCTACTCGGGGGGCTGAGGTGGGAGAAGGCTGCAGTGAGCCATGATCACGCCACTGGACTATGGCCTGGGCAACAGAGTGAGAGCCTGCCTTAGGAAAAGGGTTGGGGTGGAGCTAATCTAATCACATGAGGTTTTAAAAGTAGAGAATGTTCTCTAGATGCTGCAGAATAAAAGGCAGATGAGAAAGTCACTTTGAAGTATCAGGAGGACCTGACACTGTATTGTTTGCTTGAAGATGGAGTGGAGCACATAATAAGGAAACGGAAACCTCAGTCCTACTATCACAAGGAACTGAATTCTAACAACAACCCAAAGGACCTTGGAAGTAAGATGAACGTCTCCTGAAGTACATGTGAAAGAATTTCTTAGGGTATATAGCTAATATTAGCTATATAGTAGGTGTATACTTATCTATACTAAGTAAGGCCAAATTATTTTCTGAAGTGTACATACATTTTCCTTTTAAAAAATTGATTTATGGGAGTTCCTTGTTCTTGGTTTGTCTTCTTTGGTGGTTATATCTTTTTCTAGTATATGGTAATTGTTTTCCACTGGTATCTTTTGATGATCAGAGGTTCTTAATTTAAATGTTTGATCTTTTCCTTCATAGTTTATTTTTTGTGTGTGTCTTGTTTAAAAATCTTTTCCTACCCTGAAATCATAAGAATATTCTCTTGTAAGTATCTTCTAAAGGTTTTATAATTTTGCCATTCACATTTAGATGTTTAATCCACATGGAATTGTTTAATCACTTTTAAAAAACTTACAAAGGAGTTCAATGTATTCATTTTAAAGCGGACTTAAATGTTGTCTCATTTTTCATTTTATAGATGAGGAAACTCAGGCCTGCAGAGGTATGAGACTAGTATACCCATGTCACTCAAGGGTACGGGAAGAACTGGGACTAAAAAATAAGCTGAATGTTTTTTCCATTTATACCAATCTATTTTTAAAAGCCAGCTTTACTAAGGTACACTTCACATAAAATAAAATTTATCTGATTTAGAGTACAGTTCAGAGTTTTGACAAATGTATACAATTTGTAACCACCACCACGATTAAGGTATAGACCATTTCCAATATCCCCCAAGATTCCTTTGTGTCCCTTAATAGTCAACTTCCCCCACCTTCACAGTCTGGCAACCACTGATCTATTTCTTTCCCAATAGTTTTGCTTTTTCTCCAATGTTACATGAATAGAATGCTATAATATACAGCCTTTTGAATCCGACTTCATTTAGCATTATGCATTTGAGATTTGTCCATGTTGCTGCATGTATCAGCAGTTCATTCCTTATTGCTGAGCAGTATTCTATTTTGTGGCTCTTCCAGAATTTACTTATCAATTCGTCAATTCAAGGACATTTGTATTGTTTCTAGTTTTTGGTTATTATGGATAAAACTGCTATATACATCTGTGTATATATATTTGGAGGGAACGTAAATTTACCTTTTAGTTGTGGAACTGCTGTGTCATAACATACATGTATATTTAACTTTAGAAGAAATTGTCAAACTATTTTCCAAAGTGACTGTGCCATTTTACATTCCCAAGAGCAAGGTATGAGAGTTCCAGTTGTTCCACATCATTGCCAACACTTGGGGTGATGGTTATTTTTATATGTCAATATACAGTGTGTTTTTGGATGAGGTTAACATTTAAATTAGTGAACTCAGTGAAGCAGATTGCCCTCCATAATGTGGGTGGGCTCATCCAATGAGTTGAAGGCCTTCCTAGAACCAAAAGGCCATCCTCCTCAAGTAACAGGAAGTTCTCCAGCATACTGCCTTTGGACTTCATCTGTACCATTCACTCTCCTGGATCTCTACCTTGCCAGCCCACACTGCAGATTTTGGCACACTTGCCATCATCCATAATCATGAGCCAATTCCTTATAATAAATCTCTCTATACACACACATCCTATTCATTCTACTTCTCTTGAGAATCCTGAATACCCTGGGTATGCCCAGTCTTTAGTTTTAGACACTCTAATAGATATGTAGTAGTATTTTATTGTGGATTGAATTTTTTTCAAAAAAATTTTTTTTTAAATTTGTGTAGAGACAGGTTCTTGCTACGTTATCCAGGCTGGTCTTGAACTTCTAGTCTGAAGCAATCCCCCAGCCTTGGCCTCCCAAAGTGCTGAGATTGCAAGCATGAGCCACCGTGACCAGCTTTGAATTTTCATTTCCCTGCTAATGTTTGATGATATTGAGCACCTTTTCATGTATTTATTTGCTATGTATATATCTTCTTTGGTGAAGGGTCCAAATCTTTGGACATTTTTCTTAAAAACTGAGATGTTTTCGTATTCTTGAGATTTAAGAGTTCTTTATATATTAAGATTACAAGTCCTCTTCAGGTATGTGAACATAAGTTCTTAACTTTGATAATGTCTAAATTACAAACTTTTTTCTTTTATGGATCATAATTTTGGTGTGACATCAAAGAAATCTTTGCCTAACCCAAAATCACAAAGATTTTTCTCCTTTGTTTTCTTCTAGAAGTTTTAAATTCTATATTTAACACTTAAAGCTTTAGATTTTACATTTAAAAGTTTTAGATTTTACATTTAGATATAGGATTCATTTTTTAGTTAGTTAATGTTTATGATGTGAGGTATGGATTGAGATTTTTTTCCCACATGGATATTGACTTGTACCAGCACAGTTTATTAAAAGATGTCTTTTTTTTTTCTAGTGAATTACCTTTAGAACTTTCTTGAAAATCAATTGACCATATATGTGTGGGTCTATTTCTGGATACTAATCTTGAATTCAAATACTGAGTCCTCTAATTTTGTATTTGTTTTTCAACACTGTTTTGGCTTTCTAGGTCTTTAAAGTGTCAGCATGAATCTAAAATTCATTAGCTTATGAATTTCTACAAAAAAATCCTGCTGTGATTTTGATTGGGATTTTCATCTGCAAATAACAAATATTATTCTTTTCAAATCTGGAGACCTTTTATCCTATTTTTTTTAACCTTATTGCACTAGCTAACATCTCCATTAAATGTTGGAAAGAAATGGTGAGAATGGACATCCTTACCTTGTTTCTAATCTTTGCATGAAACCATTCAGTTTTTCACCATTAAGCATGGTGTCAACTATAGGTTCTTCATAGATGCCTTTTATCATATTAAGGGAGTTAATCTTCTATTTCTAGATTGTTGGGGTGTGTGTGTTTATGCGTGTGTGTTAAAGATACATACAACAGAATGGGAAGAAATGGAGCAAGACAGCTGAATAGAAGCTTCCACCAATCAGCCTCTCTATAGGAACACTAAATTTAACAATTATCTACATAAAAAGCACCATAAGAATAAAAAATCAGGTCAACAGTCACAGTACCTGATTTTACATTTCACTGAAAGAGGCACTGAAGAGAGTATGACAAACAGTCTTGAATTGCAGATGCCACGGCTTCCATATTTCCCAGCAGTGGTTGTGTAGTGCAGAGAGAGAATCTGTGTATTTGGGGGAGTAAGAGTGCAGTGATGGTGGGACTTTGCATTGTAACTCAGTACTGCCCTGTCACAGCAGAATGCAACACTGGGCAGAACTCAGCTGGCACCCATAGAGGGAGCATATAGACCAGCCTTAGCTATAGGGGAATCACCCATCCCAGTGGAACCTGAGTTTCAGCTAGTGTCACCAACACAGGCTAAAGTGCTTTAGGGTCCTAAATAAACTTGAAAGGCAGTTGAGGCCACCAGGACTGCAATTCCTGGGCAAGTGTTGGTTCTGTGCTGGGCTGGGAACCAGTGGATGTGGGGGGCATGCAACAGTGAGACATCAGCTGGGGCAATCAAGGGAGTCCTTATGCTGCTCCTTTCCCAACTCCAGTCAGAACAGCACAAGCCCCAGGAAAGACTCCTTCCCTTCACTTGAGAGAGGAAAGAGTGTTAAACCAATTTACATCCCATCGGCAGTGTTCATTCTTATTTTGTAACAGTTAAGTTTTATAGGTGTCCTGAGGTGATGATAAAAAGTAGAGCTAAATCAATTTGTAAATATTTATTTGTTATAAATGGATAGAAAAGATGCATCTTGAACATGGAATTGTTAAACCACCTCTGAGTAGTGTATATCAGAACTTGCTCATTAGGTTGGCAGCAAAAGGGCAGAAAGAAGTTTAAAGGGAGAGATGTATGTAGATGTGTTTATATTTACATTTTGATGTCAGCGTTTATGTGTGTGCATCTCTTTTGGCTGTACTATAGTAACACATTCAGTAATTTGAATGGAAACATACTTTTCCACTAATATTCTGATAGTATAGTACTGATAATGAATTCTCTTAGAAACATTATGATAGTATACTCTTGCTTTATGTCTCATTTTAAATAAAGCATTAAAGGAATGCAGTTATTTTTACTGTTAACTTTGCCCATACCTTTTTCTAGATACCTATTGCCATATTTGGCTTCTATAAAATTTTTGTCACCAGGAAAGGAAGGATTACATATATATTTTTTAACAGATTGAGTTGGTGTAGTATATTCTCAGTCATCAAAATACATGAGATTTTGAATTGGTAAATATTCATTGTGTGTGAAAAAGCGTGATACATACTGCATGATCTCAACCACATAAAATTGGATGTTGTATATAGACACACACAGGACCTAGAAGGACACATTCAACTGTAAGATGCTTGTTATTGTGGATGATTTTGTTCTTTGTGCTTTTCAATTTCCTATAATGCACATTTGAAATTTAAAAAAACAAAAGTTATTTTTAAAACATGTATGAAGTTCCCATTGCTCATATAATAAAATTAGCATATTCCATCCATAATTTGACATTTTCTTTGCGAAAAGTTCTTAAACTTCAGTCAAATTTATTTAATAGATATAGGACTAATCATGTTAACTGTTTCTTCTTAAGGAAGCTTTGGTAGTTTGTATCTTGGAAAAAATTTGTGCATTTGGAATTGCCAAATGTATTGGCATAACTATTCATAACACTCTATATCCTTTTAATAAGTACACAATCTGAAGTGATATTATCTTTTATTTTTGATATTGGTAATATGTATCTTCTATTTTTATGAGTCTGGCTAAATATTTATAGATTTTACTAATCAACTGCAGGAACTAGTTTCTGGCTTCATTAATTTTCTCTGTGTGTTGTTTTTAACTTTTAATTTTTAAGCTTTGTGGAGTACACAGTAGGTATATATATTTAGGGGGTATATGAGACATTTTTTTTTAGAGAGATGGGGTCTATGTTGTCCCAGCTGGTCTCAAACTGCTGGACTCAAATGATCATTTCACCTCAGCCTCTCAACCTGCAAGAATTACAGGCATGAGCCAACCTGCCGGACCAGTATGAGCTATTTTGTTACAAGCAAACAGTGTATAATGATCACATTGGTATAAATAGGGTATCTATCACCTCAAGCATTCATCCTTTGTGTCACAAACTATCCAGTTATACTCTTTCAGTTATTTTTAAATGTACAATAAATTATTGTGGACTGTAGTCACCCTGTTGTTTAGTCCAACAACAGATCTTGTTCATTCTAATTATATTTTTGTACCCATTAACCATCCACACTTTTCCAGCGCACCCCCACCACTACTCTTCCCAGCTTCTGGTAACCATCTTTTTACCCTCTATCTCCATGAGCACAGCTGTTTTAATTTTTAGTTCTTACAAATAAGTGAGAACATGCAAAGTTTGTCTTTCTGTCCCTGCCTCCTTTAACTTTAACATAATGACCCCCCGTTCATTCATGTTGTTGCAAATGACAAGATCTCATTCTTTTTCATGGCTGAAGAGTACTCCACTGTGTATAAGTACCACATTTTCTTTACTCATTCAATTGTTCATGGACACTTATGTAGCTTACAAATCCTGACTTGTGAATAATGCTACAATAAACATGAAGGTGCAGATATTCCTTTAATACACCGATTTCCTTTCTTTTGGGTATGTAACTAGCAGTGGGATTGCTGGATCATACAGAAGTTCTATTTTTAGTTTTTTTAGGAACCTCCAAACTGTTATCCATATTTGCATGCCCATCAACAGATCAAGGGTTCCTTTTTCTTCACATCCTTGCCAGTATTCATTATTGCCTGTATTTTGGATAAAACTCAATTTAACTGGGGTGAGATATCTTATAGTTTTAATTTGCATTTATCTAATAATCAATGATGTTGAACATTTTTTAATATACTTGCTTGCAATTTGCATGCATTCTTTTGAGAAATGTCTATATAGATCTTTTGCCCACTTTGAAATCAGATTATTCGATTTTTTTCCTATTGAGTTGTTTGAGCTCCTTATATATTCTGGTTATTAATCTCTTGTCAGATAGATAGTTTGAAAATATTTCCTCCCATTCTATGGGTTGGCTTTTCACTTTGTTGATTATTTCCCTGTTATGCAGAAGCTTTTCAATTTGATGTGATCCCATTTGTCCATTTTTGCTTTGGTTGACTGTGCTTGTGTGGTATTATTCAAAAAATCTTTTCCTAGTCTCATGTCCTGAGGAGTTTCCCCAATGTTTTCTTTTAGGAGTTTCATAGTTTGAAGTCTTAGACTTAAGTCTTTAATCCATTTTAATTTGATTTTTGTATACGGTGAGAGACAGGGGACTAGTTTCATTCTTCTGCATATTGATATCCAGTTTTCCCAGCACCATTTATTGAAGAGATTGTTTTTTCCCCAGTGTATGTTCTTGGCATCTTTGTCAGAAATGAGTTCACTGTAGGTGTGTGGATTTGTTTCTGCATTCTCTATTCTGTTCCCATTGGTCTATGTGTGTTTTTTTATGCAAGTCCCATGCCATTTGGTTAGTATAGCTCTGTAGTATAATTTTAGTTCAGGTAATGGGACTCTTCCAGTTTTCTTCTGTTTGCTTAGGATAATTTTGGATATTCTGGGTCTTTTGTGGTTCCACATATATTTTAGAATTGTTTTTGCTATTTCTGTGAAGAATGTCATTGGTATTTTTATAAGGACTGCACTGAGTTTGTAGATTGCTTTGGGTTGTATGCACATTTTAATATTGATTCTTCCAATCCATTAACATGGAATATGTTTCCATTTTTTGGTGTCCTCTTCAGTTTTTTGAATCAATGTTTTATAGTTTTTATTATAGAGATATTTTACTTCCTTGGTTAATTCCTAGGTATTTCTATATATTTGTGGCTATCATAAATGTGATTACTTGGTTGATATATTTTTCAGATTGTTCACTGTTGGCATATAGAACTGCTACTGACTTTTTTGTATGTTGATTTTGTATCCTGGAACTTTATTGAATTTATAAGTTCTGATAGTTTTTTAGGGAAGTATTTTCAAATATCTAGGGAAGTATTTCAAATATGGTCAAAACTTTAGGGAAGGTTTTTTCAAATATAAAATCATATCATCTGCAAACAAGGACAACTTGACTTCTTCCTAATTTGAGTGCATTTTCTTTCTTTCTCTTGTCTGATTGCTCTAGCTAGTCCTTCTAGCACTATGTCAAATAACAGTGATGAAAGTGGGCATCGCTGTTGTTTTCCAGATCTTAGAGGAAAGGCTTTCAGTTTTTCCTCATTCATGTTACTAGCTGTGGCTGTCATTCATGCTTTTATTGTGTTGAGGTATATTCCTTGTAAACAGTTTTTTGAGGGGATTCATTTTGAAAGGATG
Organism: Cacajao melanocephalus; assembly: GCA_963573385.1. Taxonomy (NCBI): domain Eukaryota; kingdom Metazoa; phylum Chordata; class Mammalia; order Primates; family Pitheciidae; genus Cacajao; species Cacajao melanocephalus. Next base: position 18,142 of record CAUYLG010054600.1, on the reverse strand, counting down.
TTAAATTTTATCAAAATCTTTTTCGGCATCAATCGAAATTATGGTGTATTTTTTGTCCTTTCTGTTGATATGATGTATCACATTGATTTGTATAAGGTGAATCATCCTTGCACCTGGGAATAAATCCCAGTTGATCATGATGAATAGTATTTTTAACCTGTTGTTGAATTCAGTTTGCTGGTATTTTGTTGAGGATTTCTGCATGGATGTTTATTAGTGATACTGGCATGTAGTTCTGTTGTTTGATGTGTCTTAGTCTGGTTTTGATATAAGGGTAATACTGGCCTTTTAAATGAATTTGGAAGTATTCTCTTCTCTGTTTTTTTGGAATAGTATGGGTAGGATGGGTATTAGTACTTCTTTAAGTGTTTGGTAGAATTACTCAGCAGTGACTAAGTGCAGTGGCTCATGCCTGTAAGATGGATCACTTGAGGTCAGAACTGTGAGAATAGCCTGGCCAGCATGGCAAAACCCCATCTCTGCAAAAAATACCAAAGTTAGCTGAGAGTGGTGGTGGGCACCTTTAATCCCAGCTACTCAGGAGGCTGAGGTAGGAGAATTACTTGAACCTGAGAGGTGAGGGTTGCAGTGGGCTGAGATTGCACCACTGCACTCGAGCCTGGGCAATAAAGTGAGAGACTCTATCTCTTAAAAAAAAAATTCAGCAATGAAACCATCAGTTCCCTGGCTTTTCCTTCCTAGGATACTTTTTATTATGTCTTCAATCTCATTACTTCTCGTTGTTCTGCTCAAGTTTTGCATTTCTTATGGTTCAATCTTTGTAGGCTGTATGTGTCTAGGAGGTATTTCTTCTTGGTTTTCCAATTTATTGGCGTATAGTTGCTCATAGTAGCCACTAATGATCCAATACCATGGCCACTAATTTCCATGGCATTGGTTGAAATGTCTTCTTTTTCATCTCTGATTTTATTTGGGTCTTCTCTCTTTTATTCTTAGCTAGTCTGACTAAAGGTTTGTCAATTTTATCTTTTCAAAAAGCCACTTTTTGTTTCATTGATTTTTTTTGTATTGTGTTATTTCAATTTCATTTAATTCTGCTCTGCTCTTTATTATTTCTTTTCTTGTACTAATTTTGGGTATGGCTTGCTCTTTTTTCATTCTTTAAGATGTATCATGGTGGCTAATACCCATAATCCCAGCACTTTGGGAGGCCGAGGTGGGCAGATCATGAGGCCAGGAGTTCAAGACCATCCTGGCCAAAATAGTGAAACCCCATCTCTACCAAAAATACAAAAATTAACTGGGCAGGGGTGGCATACACCTGTAGACCCAGCTACTCGGGAGGCTCAGGCAGGAGAATTGCTTGAACCCAGGAGGCAGAGGCTGCAGTGAACCAAGATCGTGCCACTGCACTCCAGCAACAGAGCAAGACTCTATCTCCAAAAAAAAAAAAAAAAATCCTTCATTAAGTTGTTTACTTGAAGTTTATCTTTTCTGACATTGGCACTTATAGACATTAACCTCCCTTTTAGTACTATTTTCACTGTATCTGATAGGTTTTGGTTATGTTGTATTTCCATTATCATTTGTGTAAAAAACGTTTTCAATTTCCTTCTTAATTTCTTCATTGACCCACTGGACATTCAGAAGCATATTGCTTAATGTCCAGGTGTTTGTATAGTCTCCAAAATTTCTCATTGATATGTAGTTTTAATCCATTGTGGTCAGAGCAGATACTTGATATTATTTCAATTTTTGGAATGTTTTAAGACTTGTTTTGTGACCTAACGTGGTATATTCTTGAGAATAATCCATGTGCTGAGAAGAGTGTGCATTCTGCAGCCATTGAATAAAATGTTCTATAAATATTAGATCCACTGAGTCTCTAGTGCAGATTAAGTTTAATGTTTCTTTGTTGATTTTATGTCTGGATATCTGTCCAATGCTGAAAGTGGGGTGTTGAAGTGTCTGGCTATCATACTGGGGTCTACATCTCCCTTTAGCTCTAATGGCATTTGCTTTATACATCTGGGTGCTTGAGTGTTGGATGCATATATATTTACAATTGTTAAAGCCTCTTGCTGAACTGACCCCTTTATCAATATAGAAGACCTGATTTGTCTCTTCTCATAGTTTTTATCTTGAAATTATATTTTATTCTCTCTCTCTTTCTTTCTTTAAAGGAGTCTTGCTCTGTTGCTTAAGAAATCTTAGCTCACCCAGGTTCAAGCAATTCTTCTGCCTCAGCTGCCTGAGCAGCTGGAATTAGAGGTACATGCCACCAGGCCCAGCTAATTGTTGTATTTTTAGTAGACATGGGATTTCACCATGTTGGCAAGGCTGGTTGCAAACTCTGACCTCAAGTGATCTGCTCACCTCAGCCTCCCAAAGGGCTGGAATTACAGGTGTGAGTCATGGCACCCAGCCTTGAAATTATTTTTTCTGATAGAAGTATAGCTACTCCTACTCTTTTTTGGCTTTTATTTGCATGGAATATCTTTTTCCAATCCTTTATTTCAGTCTTTGTGTGTCTTTATAAGTGAAGCATGTTTCTTGTAGGCAACAGAACATTGGGTCTTTTTCAATTGGAGAGTTTGGTCCATTTACATGTAATGTTATTATTGATAAGTAGGGAATTGTTCCTGCCATTTTGTTATTTGTTTTTTTGATTGTTTTGTGGTCTTTTCTCCTTCTCTTCCTTCTTGTCTTCCTTTTAGTGAAGGTGATTTTCTTTGCTGCTAATACAGGAGGTAGAAAGAAATTATTTAGGCAGATAGTGTGGGTGAAAGGAGCCTTTGGTTCTCAAACAATTTCTTTTCTAACAAACAGCAGCCTGAAAAATTGAGCTGGAGACACAGATAAGCTAGCTGGAAGCTTTGCATGGGTGAATGCCAGCAGCTTTGCCAATAGAAAAGGGCTACCTGGAAGCCAAGTATGTTAAAAATGTAGGCTCCATCTTCCCTTAAGGAGCAAGCAACATGGCACCACCCAGGTAGAGAACTTATCTACATAATAATAGGGTGGGGAAGCCAGCTTCTTCATATACTATGCAAATGGCACACCTGGTCTGACCAATCTTGTGTGCCCTATTTAAATCAGACATCACCTCCTCAAGCTCATCTATAAAACTTCCTGCACTTCACCATGGAACTGGCAACACATTTTTCTCTGGGACCCCTCTGCACAGAGAGCTCTTCTCTTTCTTTTACCTATTAAGCTTTTACCTATTAACTGTACTCTGGTGTGTCTGCAACCTAGTTTTCTGTGGTCATGGGAAAATTAACCTCAGGCATTACCCCAGATGAATGATGCTGCTTCACTGTGGGGGACCACTTGGGATTTGAGGTAGATTCATCAGAACGGTGAGTATAGAATTAGACCCCAAATCTTTTCTTTCATTTCGAGGCCTTCTGCCCTCCATTTTAAAATCAAAACAAACACTGGGACCCTGTCAGCCATTTAAAAATGGTTAGCATGGCTGCCAGTCTTACAAGACTCAGGGGACAGGCTTGCCAGGGGGAACTTAGCAAATCACCCAGTGTCCTCAGGGTGCTAGGAATGTTGGCTTTGTTTTGAACTGGTTTCCTTCCATAGAGAACCTAGCCATTGCATGGGGCTAAAAGAGGTCCAGAGGCAAGTGAGGGTTTCTGCCCAGGGCAACACCCTGGTATCACCTGAAGGCTTCTGGACTAACTCCAGCCTCTGACAGCCCAAAGGGTGATGGAAACATGATCTTCAACCTTTTTCTATCACAATTTTCCTTCTTTCCTGGCCATTATTTCTCCTATCCATTCTCTGTATGCAATGCTGCAGGAATTTTTACAGTATAGGGAAGTAATCTTGTTAGGCAAGATCAGGAAATGCCATAGTAATTGGGAATACAGCTCAAGCGATCAACACTTTTGTGATTTTCTAGGAACAGAGGGCTCCCCCACGACTGTCCCCCTGCAGTAAGCATCTCTCTACACTTGGTCTGGAGAGCATGTGGTATTTCAAGGTCAACAGCACCATCTAGTAGAGTAGGAGTCCTCTCCATTAGGCACATTGTTGACCCTTTGCTGAAACACTCTAGCTTCCCAATTCTCCTCCCTTTTTGTGCCCCTCTACTAGAGACTAGGCTTTATGCCCCTTCTGTGAATGTGAAAACTCAACAATGAAGAGGAAAATGTCCTCTGAAACCAAATTTTAGTCTCAATACTGTCCCATCAGCAGGAAAACTGCCATTCAGTCCCTACATTCTTTTAAGTCACCTACTCTGGCTCCAATTAAAACAATACTTAAATAGTAAGGGGATTTTAAGTCCAGAGGTTAACAAAAGCCACTACTTAAGAACAGATACTTTAGTACAGGCCATAACAGCAAGTTAAAGAGCTCAAACTAGCAAACTCCCTCCATTAAGGGACCTTATCCAAATGTAACTGTTACATAGTCTTTCCTGAGATCCATCTACTGGGGAGCATGCAGATCATACAAGTCTAAGAAGTCAAAGGGAAATCACAAGCAGAGGACTAGAGTCATATGGGTAAGTGTGACTAATCCCAATTGCTTAGTTCCTCCGGTTCCATGGCTGACGGTCATGCCTGCAACCATGGGCAACTCCTTTAACAGATGTTCGGGCTCAGGGAACCAAGGATGAAAAATAGTTGGGGGGATGCCCCTACTGTCTTCCCTTCCACCCTGGGCCATGCCAGGGAAGGAAAAAAAGACTAAAGGGACACTTCTTTCTTGATTCTCTTTCTAGATGGGTAACAGACTATTTTCAGCCTACACCCCTCTGGAGTGCATTCTGAAGCACTGGGACTCCTTTGACCCCAAGATTTTGAAGAAAAAGCAGTTCATTTTCTTTTGCATAAGGGTATGGCATTCTTACCATCATAAACCAGCCTGGCCTGCAGAGGGGAGCCTTGATTTTAATACTATCCAACAATTAGATCTTTTCTTTAGACAGGAAGGCAAATGGTCCAAAGTCCCCAATGTATAGGCTTTGTTTGCCCTGCAAGACAACCCAGACCTTTGCAAGCTTTGCACAACTGACTCAGCTCTTTTAGCAGTCATATCCGGCAGGCACAAAGGAAATGATTCTCCAAAACTAGAGAAGCAACTTCCAGGAAAACCATCTGAGGCAGCTATTGAGTGTCCAGGCTCTTCTTGTTCCCATTATTTGGGGCCCTCTTTAAACATGTCATCAGCTCCTCCAGCTCCACTATCTCCAAAACTCCCCACTCCCTCAGCTTCACTCTTATGCCTACAGAAAATGGCCACAGAGGTGATACCACTAGGATTCAAGTTCTCTTCTCATTGCAGGACATTAGGCAAATAAAGGGAAACTAAAGCTGATTTTCTGATGACCCTGATAGGTATACAGAAGTTTTCCAAATTCAACTCAGGTGTTTGACCTCTCATAGAGGGAAATTACGCTGCTCATAAACCAAACCCTAACACAGCTGAAAAATAGGCAATTCTGCAGGCAGCAGAAAAATTTGGAGATAAGCAATACGTCTCCTATTATAGGCCAAAAAGGAAAAGAGAAGATGGAGAAAGTGAAGAAATAGGGAAATCATTATTCCCAATAGGAAGACAGGCAGTACCTGTTGACAACCCTGACTGGAACCCCAGTGATGCCACAGATGAATGGAAAAGGAAAGACTTTATTTATTTGATGAAGTCTTGTTCTGTCACCCATGCTGGAGTGCAATGGGATAGTCTTGGCTCACTGTAACCTCTGCCTCCTGGGTTCAAGCAATTCTCCTGCCTCAGCCTCCCAAGTAGCTGGGATTACAGGCCCATGCCACCACACCCAGCTAATTTTTTGTATTTTTAGTAGAGATGGGGTTTCACCATGTTGGCCAGGCTGGTCTCAAAATCCTGACCTTGTGATCCACCCATCAACCTCCCAAAGTGCTGGGAATATAGGCGTAAGCCACCACGCCTGGCCTAGGAAACACTTTTTAATGTGCATATTGGAGGGCCTATGAAGAACTATCCCCAAGCCTTTTAATTACTCTCAGCTGTCCATGATAGACCAAAAGCCAGATGAGAATCCTGAAACCTTTACGGAAAGGCTGAGAGAGCCACTAATAAAACACATCTTCTTATTTCCTGATTCAGTCTAGGGACAGCTAATCCTAAATGACAAGTTTAATATACTGGCAGCTCCTGATATTAGAATGAAACTGCAAAAGAAGGCCACAGAACCAGATAGAATCTTGGAAAACCTCCTGAGGGTGGTCACCTCAGTCTTTTATAATAGAGACCAGGAGGAGGGCCAAGAGAAAGAGAAGAAACACAAGAAAAGGACAGTGGCTCAAGTAGCTGCTTTGCAAGCCTGCAAAGTTCAGGATCCCTGAGGTGCATCTGCTAGTTGCTACAAATGTGGCAAGTCAGGGCACTTTATGAGTGCCCAGTTAATGAGAAAAAGCCGCCTTGACCCTATCCAGCCAGTGGTGGGGGCCACTGGAGATTGGACTGCCCCTGAGACAGAGGTCACCAGGTTCAGAACCAGTCACACAGATGGTCCAACAGGACTAACAGGTTCTGGAGCTCAAACCCCAGTTCCAGTGGCTCAAACTGCCATTACTGCACAGGAGCCCTGGGTGATTCTGGAAATTGAAGGAAGGTGGACCTCCTTCTGGACATTGGACCCAACTTCTCTCTTCTCCTCTCTAATCCAGACCTCCCCTCTTCCCATAGCATGACCATAAGGGACATCTCAGGAAAGGTTCTAACCCAATATTTTTCTCAATCCCTTAATTGTAGTTGGGGTGAGGGGACCTATTATTTACACATGCCTTCTTAATTATGCCTGAAAGTCCCATTCCCATTTTAGCTCACTTGTGGGCCAACATCCTTTTAGCCCTGGAACAAACTCTTTGTCTCCCCCTGGTGGAAGCTAATATTAATCCAGAAGTGTGGGCAATTAAAGGAATAGGTTGTGCTGTAACTGCTAGGTCAGTCCAGATCCATCTCAAGGATCCCAGTTATTTTCCTAACTAGAGACAATATCTTCTAAAGTTAGAAGCAGGAAAGGGCTAGAAGCCGTTATTAATAACCCAAGAATGCAGGGGCTCCTCAAACCCTGTAACAGTCCTGCAGTACCCCAATATTAGTAGTGCAAAAACCCAATGGGGAATGGTGAAAAGTTCAGGACCTTCACCTCATTAATGAGGTCATGGTCCCAATTCATCCAGTGGTCCCTAATCCCTGTACCATACTGACTCAAATATCTGAGAGAACTAAATTGTTCACAGTCCTAAATTTAGAGGATGTCTTTTTCTGTATACTGCTACATCCTGAGTGTCAATACCTATGTGCCTTCAAAGATCCCTCTGGCCAAACCACCCAGTTAACATGAGTGGTGCTGCCTCAGGGATTTAGAGAGTCCTCACTTGTTTGGATAGGAATTATCAAAGGATCTTCCTGAGTTTTCTCATCCTCACTTCATGGCCTTGAAATATGTAGATGACATACTGCTCTGTGCCCAACTGAGGATGCTTCTCAGAAAAGCACTGAAGCTCTTCTTAATTTCTTTTCTTTCCTTTCCTTTCCTTCCTTTCCTTTCCCTCCCTCCTTCTCTTCCTTTCTTCCTTCCACCCTCCCTCCCTCCCTCTCTCTCTCTCTCTTTCTTGATGGAGTTTCAATCTTGTCACCCAGGCTGGAGTGCCAAGGGGCGATCTCGGCTCACTGCAACCTTGGCCTCCTGGGTTCAAGTGATTCTCCTGCCTCAGCCTCCCAAGTAGCTGGGATTACAGACACCCACCACCATGCCCAGCTAATTTTTGTATTTTTAGTAGAGATGGGGTTTCACCATGTTGGCCAGGCTGGTCTGGGACTCCTGACCTCAGGTGGTTCACCTGCCTCAGCCTCCCAAAGTGCTGGGATTACAGGCATGAGCCACCACGCCCAGCATGAAGCTCTTCTTAATTTCTTAGCCAACAGTGAATATAAGACTAAAATCTAAATCCCAGCTTTGCAAAACTTCAGTGAAGTACCTCGGTTTAGAGCTGTCCGAAGGGACCAGAGCATTAGGGGAAGAAAGGATTAAACCTATTTCCTCCTTTCCCCTCTCTAAAGTCCTCAAGCAACTAAGAGGATATTTGGGCATTACAGGATTTTGCAGACTATGTATACCTGGGTATGATGAGATAGCTCTCTCATTATATCATCTCATAAAAGAACTCAAGTGGCTAAAACTTATCTCCTAACCTGGGAACCTGAAGCCCAGAAGGCCTTTATCCAGCTAAAGCAAGTCTTACTTAAGCCTTCTCATAAGGAGTGCCTTCAAACTTTGTCAGAAAAGAATGGAATGGCCCTGAGAGTTTTAACTCAAGCCCGAGGACAGCTCAACGAGTGGGCTACCTGAGTAAGAAACTTGATTTGGTGGCTGAAGGATGGCCAGCATGCTTCCAAATAGTTGCTATGGTGGCCCTTCTGAGACCAGAGGCCTCCAAATTAACCCTGGGAAATGGCTTAACTGTTTATATCCCATATAATGTAGAGGATTGCTGTCTTCTAGGGGGAGTCTTTGGCTAACAGACAGCTGTCTTCTTAAGTGTCAGGCTCTGCTGTTAGAAGAGTCAGCAGTTCAGTCAAAAACTTGTTTTCAACTAAACCTAGCCACTTTCCTACCTGAAGAAACTGGGGAAGCTGAACATGAATGTGAGAAAGTTGTGGTACAAACATATGCAGCCAGGGAGAATCTCAGGGAAACTCCCCTAGAAAATCCAGACTGGGCCCTCTTCTCAGAAGGAAGTTCCTTCACAGAGCAAGCAGTCCATAAGGCAGGATATACAGTAGTCACTCTGAATGATATTATTGAAGGTGTGACCCTCATTCCAGGCACAAGCACTCAACCAGCTGAACTGATAGCTCTTACAAGATCACTTGAATTAAACAAGAGAAACATAGCTAACATTTACATCAATTCCAAGTATGCTTTCTTAGTCCTTCATGCTCATGCTGCCATTTGGAAGGAAAGACACTTTCTTACTGCTAATGGATCCCCTATAAAATACCACCAGGAACTTAGCAGGTTATCTTCAGTTTTCCTTCCACAAGAGGTAGCAGTGATGCATTGCAAGGGACGTCAGAAGGGAACAGACGTCAGAAGCTAAACAAGTTAGCTGATCAGGCAGCCAAGTCAGTGGCAAGGAAGCCTTAGGGCATCAACACATTTAAGGCCCCTCTAATCTGGAAAGGTTCCATAAGAGAAACTAAGTCGCAGTACTTGCCTGCAGAGATAGGATGGGCCATCTCTTGAGGGTACACTTTCCAGCCCTCAGGATGGCTATGGTCAGAGGATGTCAAACTCCACTTGCCAGCCTCCAGCCAGTGGAAAGCCCTTAGGATCCTTCACCAAGCTTTTCACTTGGGAAAGGATAAAACTTATCAGTGTGCACAGAAATTGTTTTCAGGAGAGAACTTAAACAGGTTTTTAGTGCTTCTGAAGTCTGTCTTAAAAATAATCCACTCATCAGGTGGCTTCTTCTTCCTCAAACCTAAAGGATGGGAAGCTATCCAGGGTAGGACTGGAAGACAGACTTTACTCACATGCCAAAGATGAAGAGCAGACAATACCTCCTGATATGGGTGGATTCTGTCACTAACTGGGTAGAAGCATTTACAAGCCATACAGAAAAGGCCTCTGAGGTAATAAAAGCATTAGTTAATAGAATAACTTTCTGCTTTGGTCTACGTAAGTACCTCCAAAGTGACAACGTCCCCTTGTTTAAGGCAACCACCACATGGAAGATCTCAAAGGCACTAGGCATAAAGTATCATCTCCATTGCACTTGAAGACTCCAGGAAAGGTAGAAAAGACGAACAATATTATCAAAAGATACCTCAGAAAACTGTCCCAAGAAACTCACCTTCCTTGGGTCACTCTTCTTCCAATGTCTTTACTGTGAGAAAGAAATACCCCTTCAAAGTTAGGTCTGAGCCCTTTCAAAATGCTGTATGGATGGCCTTTCCTTACTAATGATTTCTTATTAGACCAGGAGACCTCTGAATGAATTAAGCATGTAACCTCTCTGGCTTACTTTCAACAGGAATTAACTCAACTAGTAGAAGCCCAATCCCAATAAATAGGATTACCTTTATTTAACCCAGGAGATTTTTGGTATTGGTAAAAGTTCTCCCTTCTCTCTTTCTCTCTCTAAGTCCAAGCTGAGAAAGGCCTTACACCATTCTCCTTTCAACTTCCTTGGTAGTAAAAGTTATTGGAATCAACTCCTGGATACATCATACTTTAGTCAAAGCCCAGAAAGCTGAGGGAGCAAACCTGGACAGCCCAGAGGAACGTTCTAGATATCAATGTGAAGAAATAGAAGATCTTAAGGTGAAAATTGTAAAAGATAAGTAAACGACTAAGAGCTACTCATCCTACTCAGTTCCACCTTTACCTTACTAGATACTTTCAGTCATTTCTACTTTTCCTCCTGAGATTCACTGTCAAATATTATAACTTCCTTTTGACTCATACTTGCAGGGAGATTTTTATTATCCATGGGATTACATTTGTAACTTCATAGACGCCCCCCAAAGGGAAATTCTATATCTTTGTGAGCAAATTTTAGATTGAAGTTATCTACTACACCACTCTTGTGGGAATTATTTACAGTAGGACTACACACCATAGCAACCCTGTAGTATTTTGCTTAATTATTATCCTTATGGCAGGGATAATAGTTACCAAGAAGAAGCATGAAAATTTTACTGTCACTGAGTCTGCTAGGACTTTTTATTGGGTTTGGTAATATGCAACACCCTTTAGCTCCTACAATATGAACAGTGCACCCCAGCTATGCAAAAAAGGTTACAAAGAAAAAAGATTTTATATAATAAAGGATTTTGTCTGGTAAATTCCTGTCCTAAAAGAAATAATTGGTTGTTTAAAAAGAGGGATGATTAGGACAAGTCAGAAAGTTTAAGCATGTCATAAATGGTCTGTGTAAGTCATGAAAGGATTAATAATTGCAGGGAAGATTTAGCTAGTTATACTCAAGCCACCCAATCCAATGCCACTATCCAAAAAAAGTTACTTTTATATTAATGTTTCTGGTAAAGTACAGCAACATCTGGTGGAAGCCAACCAGTATTTAACAAATATCAAAGAAACTCTACTGTCATGGTTATGGACTATAGTATACCCACTAACAGCAGTAATCTTCTCATATTCAAACTATATATTCCAAACCTTCTTGTAAAATTTATTGCTTCTAAGGGAGAAGCTATTAAACTCCAAGCGGTGCTGCAGACAGAACAATACACAGACATGCCTTTCCTCTGAGGACCCTTAGATCAACCCCAGGAGGAGTCCTAGCTGCTGTCCCCCACATAACACCCTGCTTCAGCAGGAAGTAGCCAGAAAGAATAATCATCCAACACCTCCTAACAGCAGTTAGGATTACAACTCCTGGGGGAAGAAATATGATATAGGAGCTAGAATGAAATTATTTAGGCAAATAGTGAGGGTAAAAGGAGTCCTTAGCAAGGCTTACCTTTTAAGAAAAAGCAGTCCCCAAATCATTTCTATTCTAACAAAGAGCAGCCTGAAAAATCAAGCTGCAGACATAGATAAGCAAGCTGGAGACTTGCAAGGGTAAATGCTGGCAGCTGTGCCAATAGAAACGGGCTACCAGAAAGCTAGGTATGTTCAATGTGGAGGCTCCATCTTCCCTTTTGTCACTACATGTACAATCAGGTGCAGGCAACATGACACTGACCATCTGAATAATAAAAGATTAGGGTGGGCTGGCCAGTTTCTTTGCACGGTATGAAAATGGCACACCTGTTCTGACCAATCTTTCATGCCCTATGTAAATCAGATACTGGTTCTTCAAGTTCACCTATAAAACTTCCTGCATTTCACCACAGAACTCTCATCCCATTTTTCTCCAGGACCCATCTCTGGGCAGAGAGCTCTTCTCTTTCTTTCACCTATTAAACTTCTGCTCTTAACCTCACTCTGGTGTGTCCATGTCATAGTTTTTTCTTTTCTTTTCTTTTTTTAATTTAAAGACGAGTGTTAGCCAGGATGGTCTTGATTTCCTGACCTCATGATCCACCCACCTCAGACTCCCAAAGTGCTGGGATTACAGGCCTGAGCCACCGTGCCCGGCCACATGTCATAGTTTTATGTGGCCATGGGACAACAAATCTTGGGTACTACCCAGACGAATGACACTGCTTCAGTGGTATGATTTAATTTCCTTTTTATTTTTTATCTTTTGCATGATTTTTTTTTTTTTTTTTTTTTTTAGATAGTGTCTTGCTCTGTCACCCAGGGTGCAGTGCAGTGGCATAATCATGGTACACTACAGCCTCAATCTCCTAGGATCAAGTGATCCTTCCATCTCAGCCTCTTGTATAGCTGGGAGTACAGACACATGCCACCAAGCCCAGATAATTTTTGCATTTTTTATAGATATGAGATTTAGCCACACTGCCCAGGCTGATCTCAAAATTCTGAGCTGAAGTAATCCACTCATCTTGGCTTCCCAAAGTTTTGGACCTTACAGCCACTCTGCCTGACCTGTTGTATGATTTCTGATTTGAGGTTATCATAAGGCTCGCAAATATCTGATAACCCATGATTTTAAATGGACAACAACACTGATTACATAAACAAAAACTAATCAAAACTCTACACTTTAATTTTGTCTGTCTGCTTAACTTTTTGTTGCTTCTATGTATATTTTATGGTACAGTCTATGTCTCAGAAAAGTTGTAGTTATTATTAGTTATTGGCTTATCTTTTTGTCTTTCTACTTAACATATGGATAGCTTACACACCACAATGTAGTGTTATAATATTGTGTTTTTCTGTGTACTATTACCAGTGAGTTTTGTACCTTCAGATGATTTTTTAATTGCTCATTAATGTCATTTTATTTCAGATTGAGGTATTCCCTTTGGTATTTCTTGTAGGGCAGGTCTGCTGTTGAGGTAATCCCTCAGCTTTTGTCTGGGATTATCTTTTTTTCCTTTCACATTTGAAGGATATTTTTGCTGAATATACTACTCTATGTTAGAAGGGGTTTTTTTCCACTTCAGCAGTTTAAATGTGTCATGCCCCTCTCTCCTGGCCTGTTAGGTTTCCACTGAAAAGTCTGCTGGAAGCATACTGAAGCTGCATTTTGTGTTCTTTTCTCTTGATGCTTTTATGATTCATTCTTTGCCCTTGACCATTGGGAGTTTGAATATTAAATGTCTTCAGGTAGTCTTTTTTGGGTTAAATCTTCCTGGTGTTCTATAATCTTTTTATACGTGAATACTGATATCTTTCTCTAAGAGATTTGGGAAGTTCTCTGTTATTATCCCTTTGAATAAACTTTCTACCTCTGTCTCTCTCTCCACCTCCTTTAAAGCTAATAATTCTTAGATTTGCCCCTTTGGTGCCATTTTCTAGATCTTGTTGGTGTGCTTCATTCTTTTTTATTTATTTTTATTTTTTTATTTTTTTGTCTCCTCTGACTGGGTATTCTCAAAGAGCCTGTCTTCAAGAACACTATTTCTTCTTCTTGATCAATTGTGCTGTTGACTCTGGGGCATTCTGCAGTATGTCAGCTGCATTTTTCAACTTCAAAAATTCTGCTTGATTCTTTTAAATTATTTCAATATCTTTGTTATATTTTATCTGATAGAATTCTGAATTCCTTCTTTGGTTTATCTTAATGTTCACTGAGTTTTCTCAAAACAGCTATTTTTAATTCTCTGAAAGGAGACATATCTCTGTTCTCCAGGATTAGTCCCTGGTACTTTATTGAGTTCATTTGGTGAAGTCATGTTTTCCTGGATGGTCTCGATCCTTGTGGATGTTTGTTGGTGTCTGGGCATTGAAGAGTTAGGTATTTATTGTAGCCTCCACAGTCTGGGCTTGTTTGTATCTACTCATCTTGGGAAGGTTTTCCAGGTATTTAGAAGACCTTCAGTGTTGTGATTTAAGTTTTTGGTCACTGTAGCTATACCGACATTAGAGGATACCTCAAGCACAGTAATGCCATGCTTCTTGCAGATTCATAGAGGTACTGCCTTGGTGGTCCTAGATAACTAAGCTGAGACTCTTATTTTCTTCCCTTCATTTCTCCCAAACAAATGGAGTCGCTCTCTTTGTGCTGAGCTGCTTGGAGCTGGAGGAAGGATGACACAAGCACCCTGGCGACCACCACCATTGGGACAATGCTGTGTCAGACCTGAAGCCAGCAAAGCACTTGGTCTTGTCCAAGGCCCACAGTAACTACTGCCTGGCTACTGCCTATGTTCACTCTTGGCCCTAGGGCTCTACAATCAGCAAGTGGCAAAACCGGCCAAACTTGTATCCTTTCCTTTGGGGCAGCAAGTTCCCCCAGGCTCTGGGTGGGTCAAAAGATGCCACCTGGGAACAAAGGCATGGATTTGGATACCTTAGGAATCTACCTAGTGCTCTATTCCATTGTGGCTATGCTGGCACCCAAACCACAAGACAAAGTCCTTCCCACTCTTCCTTTCCATTTCTTCAGAGAGAGGAGTTGCTCCTCATATTGACCACCAACGCAAGTCCATGAAAGTAATGCCAGGTTTCCACTGATGTTCATTCAAGGCTCAAGAGATCTTCAGTCAGCTTTTAGTGAATGCTTCCAGGTCTAGGACTCACCCTTTAGGGCAGTGGGCTCCCCTCTGGGCCAGCTTAGGTCCATAAATGACATCCATGAACCAAGGCCTGGAATCAGGGACCAAGAGCTTGATTGGTGCTCTACTCCACAGTGGCTGAGCTGGTACCTAATCTCCAATACAAGTCCTCTTTACTCTCCCATCTGTTTTTCTTGAGCATTAGTAGTCTCTCCTTGTAGCCACAATTGAAAATGTACTGGGTCATACTTGAAGCTAGCACATCTCAGAGTCTCACCTGAGGCTTATGGTGTACTACCTGGTCACCACTGCTGGTTATTAAGGGCCCAAGGACTTTTTAGTCAAAATGTAATGAATCTTGACAGGACTGGGTCCTTCCCTTCAAGGTAGCAGGTGCCCTTCTTGTGAAGGGTGTATCCAGAAATGTCATGTGGAAGCTAGGGTGGGAATGGGGGGCCTCATTTCACTACTTAGTTCACTGTCCTACTGCTGGTAACCAAGTTATAAAACAAAGTTTTCCTTATTCTTCCCTTTCCTCTTCTCAAGTGAAAGGAAGGAGTCTCTCCTGGAGCTGTGTGAGCTGTGCTGACTGGGGTTGGGAGAGGGGTGATGCAAACAATTCCTTGGTCACTATGGAATCTCACTGGGTGGTGTGAACCCCAAGTCCATTGGCCCACAGCACAGTACCAGGACTTGCCCAATAATTGCAATCCTTGTGGCCTAGACTGCCTTTGAAGTGTATTTAGGATACCAGAGCACATTAGCTTGCAATGGTGAGGACTGTTGAAACTCAGTGTATTAGTCCATTCTCATGCTGCTAATAAAGACATGTCCAAGAATGGGTAATTTATAAAGCAAAGAGGTTTAACTGACTCACAGTTCACCATGGCTGGGGAGGCCTCAGGAAGCTTACAATCATGGCAGAAGGGGAAGGAAACACATCCATCTTCACATGGCAGCCAGAAGGAGAAGTAAGGAGCAAAAAGGGGAAAGCCCGTTATAAAACCATCAGATCTCATGAGAACTCACTATCATGAGAACAGTAGCATGAGGGTAACCATCCCCATGATTCAATTACCTTCCACCAGGTCCCTCCTATTACATGTGAATTATAGGAACTACAATTCAAAATGAGATTTGGCTGGGGACACAGCCAAACCATATCATTCTGCCACTGGCTCCTATGTCCTCATATTTCAAAACCAATCTACCTTCCTAACATTCCCAAAATTTTAACTAATTCCAGCATTAACCCAAAAGTCCAACTCCAAAGTCTCATCCAAGACAAGGTAAATCCTTTCTGCCTATGAGCCTGTAAACTTCAAAGCAAGTTAGTTACTTCCTAGATACAATGGGAGTGCAGCCACTGGGTAAATATACCTGTTCCAAATGGGATAAATTGGCTAAAACAAATGGGCTACAGGCCCCCTGAAAG
Source organism: Cacajao melanocephalus (assembly GCA_963573385.1). Taxonomy (NCBI): domain Eukaryota; kingdom Metazoa; phylum Chordata; class Mammalia; order Primates; family Pitheciidae; genus Cacajao; species Cacajao melanocephalus. Next base: position 2,139 of record CAUYLG010054600.1, on the reverse strand, counting down.
TCTGAAATCCAATAGGGTAGTCAGTAACACTTAGAGTTCCAAAATGATGTCCTTTGACTCCATGTCTTACATCCAGGTCATGCTGATGCAAGCTGTGGGCAGCTCTGTCCCTGTGGCTTTGCAGGGTACAGCCACCCTCCTGGCTTCTTTCATGGGCTAGTGTTGAGTGTCTGTGGCTTTTCTAGGAACATGATGCAAGCTTTCAGTGGATTTACCATTCCGGGGTCTGGAAAATGGTGGCCTTCTTTTCACAGCTCCACTAGGCAGTGCTCCTGTCAGGAGTCTGTGTGAGGGTTCTGACCCTACATTTCCTTTCCACATTACCCTAGCAGAGGTTCTCCATGAGGGCCCCACCCCTGCAGCAAACTTCTGCCTGGACAGCCAGGCATTTCCATACATATTCTAAAATCTAGGTGGAGGTTCCCAAACCTCAATTGTTGACTTCTGTGTACCTGCGGGCTCAACACCACATGGGAGCTGCCAAGACTTGGGGCTTGCACCCTCTGAAGCCATGGCCCAAGCTGTACTGTGGCTCCTTTCAGCCATGACTAGAGCAGCTGGGAGGCAGGGCACCAAGTCTCTAGCTGCACAGAGAAGGGGGCCCCTGGGCCCAGCCCACAAAATCATTTTTTCCTCCTAGGCCTCTGGGCCTGTGATGGGAAGGTCTTTGACATGCCCTGGAGACATTTCCCCATTGTCATGGTGATTAACATTCAGCAACTTGCTACTTATGCAAATTTCTGTACCAGGCTTGAATTTCTCCCTAGAAAATGGGTTTTTCTTTTCTTCTGCATGGTCAGGTTGCAAAATTTCCAAACTTTTATGCTCTGCTTCCTCTTGAATGCTTTGCACTTAAAAATTTCTTCCACCAGATACCCTAAATCATCTCTCTCAAGTTCAAAGTTCCACAGATCTCTAGGGCAGGGACAAAATGCCACCAGTCTCTGCTGATGCATATCAAGAGTGACCTTTGCTCCAGTTCCCAATAAGTTCATCATTTCCATCTGAGACTGCCTCAGCCTGACTTCATTGTCCACATCATTATCAGCATTTTGGTCAAAGCAATTCAACAAATCTCTATGAAGTTCCAAACTTCCCCTCATCTTCCTGTCTTCTTAGCCCTCCAAGTCTCTAGGAAGTTCCAAACTTTCCTACATTTTGTTGTCTTCTTTTGAGCCCTCCAAACTGTTTCAACTTCTGCCTCTTACCTAATTCCAAAGTCACTTCCACATTTTCAGGTATCCTTATAGCAGCACCTCATTCTACTAGTACCAATTTACTGTATTAGTCTGTTCTCACAGTTACAATAATTTAGTGGCCTTGACTACTAATTTGATCATCTATGTCTTCTTTGGTTGGTTTAGATTGCTTTTTCTCATTGTTTTGTCATATTTTCCTGCTTCTCTGCATTCCTGGTAATTTTTTTTGAAGAGATGGGATCTTGCTATGTTGCTCAGGCTGGAGTACAGTGCATATCCACAGGTGTGACCATAGCACACTGCAGCTTTGAACTCCTGGGCTCAAGTGATCCTCCTGCCTCAGCTTTCTGAATAGCTGGGACTACAGCTGTACACCACTATTCCCAGCCATGATAACTTTTGATTGAGGCACTCTGAATTTTGCATTAGATGAATAGTTTATTCCTGTAAATATTCTTGAGGTTTTATTCTTTGGCATGGTTATTTGAAAACAATTTTATCCTTTCAGTTTTTGCTTTAAAGGACTCTTAACTGTTACCCAAGAGGCATTTAGTCTAGGGTTTATTTCCCCATTATTGAGGCAACACTCTTGCGAATTCTACCTGATTCCCTGAAAATGATGAGATTTTCTCACTCCTAGTCATGGAAACAAAAACTATTTTCAGAGCTTTCTGAGCTTGGAGGATTGTTCCAATTACTCAAGTGGTTCTTTCTCTTGCCTTGAGTAGTTTCCTCACATAGTCATTGATAATTTCTCATCTGAAAATTTAAGGGAAATTCTTTTTTTACTATTTTTTTTTGAAAGAAAGAAAAAGAAAAGAAAGAAAGAAAGAGTGAAAGAAAGAAAAAAAAAGAATGTAAGAGAGAAAGAAAGAGGAAGAGAAAGAGGGAGAGAGAATGGGATTCTTGTTCTATTGCCCAGGCTAGAATGCAGTCTAAA
>CAUYLG010054599.1:0-114230 GCA_963573385.1 Cacajao melanocephalus | reverse complement strand
GCAGACGCCCTTTCCCCGCAGAGCTAGGCTTTCCCGGGTTCAGCTGTGCTTACTGTGAAACTCTCAGTCCTCAGCGCTTCCAATTGCTGTTCTTGTGGGGATGGGACCAGCCGAGCCCGACTCAAAGGGCACCCAGTCGCGTATGCTCCGCACTGAGAAGCGCTGCGCCGTGCTGGGGCGCCAGCAAAACAGCTGCGCCGGCCAAAAGAGTCACGCTGGCGACCTGAGTGGCTCCTCCGTTGGGTAGCTCCCAGTTTGTGGGCAACAGAAATTCGTCTGAAATTGCGGTGTCCACTCGCTCTCTGCGCTTTCATTGGGAGCTACAATCTTGAGCTGTTGTTAATCGGCCATCTTGGATCTCTCCTCTATTTATTCTTTATTCAATTTTGGTAGTTTGTTTCCTTCTAGGACTTCATCCATTGAATGTAGATTTTGTATTTTTTTTTTTTTTGCATACTGATGTTCACAGTATTGTCTTATATTCCTTTTTATTTCTGTAAGGTCAGACCTATTGCCTGATTCCAAGACCTACTATGAAGCTATAGTTATAACAACGTATTAGAAAAGGCACAGAAAGGAATAATCATAAAACAAGAAAAAGATAAATTAGACGTAAGCAGTATTAAAATTTTCTGCTCCCCCAAATAACACTATTAAGAAAATAAAAAGGCGAAGTCCACACTGACCCAAAATATTTAAAATAAGTATATCTAAAAAAGAACTTGTTTTTATTTTAAATAAACTCTTGTAAGTCAATGATAAAAAGACAAGCAACTCCATTTAGAAAAATATGCAAGGGATTTAAACAGATCTTTCACAAACAACATATACAATGGCCAATGTGCACATGAAAAAGTGCTCAATGTCATTAGCCACCAGATAAGTGTAAATTTAAACTGCAATGTGATAACATTTCATACCTACTAGTGTGAATATGATTAAGAAAGAACTGAAACAAATGTTGTTCAGGATGAAGAACAACTGAAACTCTCACATACTGCTTAAGGGCATGTAAAATGGTGGTACCACTTCTTTGAAAAACTGGCAATTTCTTACAAAGTTAAAAATCCATTTACCCAATTATCCAGCAAGTCCTCTCTAAGTAAAGTGAATATTCTTGTTCAAGTTTAAGAAAAATGAAAAACTTGAACAAGAATATTCACTTTACCCTCTTTTTTCTTTTTCTTTTTTTTTTTTTTTGAGACAGAGTCTCACTCTGTCACCCAGGCTGGAGTGCAATGGCGCAATCTCAGCTCACTGCAATCTCCGCCTCCTGGGTTTAGCAATTCTCCTGCCTCAGCCTTACGAGTAGCTGGGACTACAGGCACGCACCACCATGCCCTGCTAATTTTGGTATTTTTTAGTAGAGATGGGGTTTCACTATGTTGGTCAGGATGGTCTCGATCTCTTGATCTAGTGATCTGCCCACCTCAGCCTTCCAAAGTGCTGGGATTACAGGCATAAGCCACCGCGCCCAACCCTACTTTACCTTTTTCATAGTAACTACAAGCCTGGAAACAATTCAAATGTCCATCAGTAGGATAGATAAACTAACTGTAGTTTAGTCATTTCATGTTACTATTCAGGAATAAAAATTAAACTGTCTATGACATTGAGGTACATCAAGACCTTCTGTTGAATGAAATAAACTGGACATAAAAGAATACATGTGGTATGACTCCATTTACATCAAGTTCAAGAACAGGCAAAACTAAGCTATGGGAATAGAAATCAGAAAACTGTCTCTGCTGTGGTGGAGAGGTGAGGGTCAACCGCAAAGGGGTCCGAGGAAACTTTTGGGGATAATGGAAATGTTGTATATTTGGTGTCAGTGTTCGTTATACGAGAAGAGTATACGTGCGTCAAAACTCACTCCACTAAAAACTAAAATCTATGTATTTCACTGTAGGCAAATTAAACCTCAAAAAAAAAAAATCAGAAACATTTTAGGTAAGAGATGTTGGATGCAAGTGCTTTAAATATTCTTTTAGGTGGCATGGATAGATCTTACTGTTGTTACCTGCAGCTCAGCCTGCAGGGTTCAGTGTCCTTGCACCTTGGAACACTGGCATTCCACTTGTCAGCCTCGCAATAAGAACACAGGTGCACCCACCCAACCCCTTCCAGCCATGCCAGCAGCAGCTGGGCAACCCCCGTCAGCAGCACACTAGATATGCAAGAGCTCTCTGATTACCATCCTTTTATATACGCTGGCACTAGCTTCCCCATCGGCATGTTAAATTTCAAACACAAGCTAATTCTAAATTATTCAGAAATGAATGATTGGAGTTAACACTGAGAAGCAAAATTGCTTATGGAGGGAGGAAAGAACACAGAATAGAGCCCAAAGTTTGGAGTTCCACTCCGAGTCCACTACTTCTAGGCTCTGTGATCTGAGATAAGTCCTAAGTTTCTTTTCTTTATAATGCAGGGATGATGATAACATGACACACAACTGCTGGACAACAGCGTAGCACTTGGGGAGGAATACCTGAGAGGCAGAAATGAAAGCCTACGGTAGAATGTGAATTTCCGGGTGAAAGTACACATTTTATTCAAAGCCCTCACTCCCCACCTCCACCTGCCAAATATATACACACACTTGGACCTATTTTTGAAAACTTTACTGTAAATTAGAACCTTTAACAGAAGGTAAATAACTTTTAACTGTTTAAGTCTGCTACTTTTAAAAACTCTGGAGAAATGTTGGCTCCTGCCTTCTCAAATTCTCTATGGCCACTGTTCATCTGAATACAGAGAAAATCAAGATTTGGACTTTGGCATCCTTTAAAATTGGATGTTCAGATTAAAAGCATCTACAGAGGTTTAAGGATCCAAGGATGCTTTTAACCTGGGCATCTGATTTTAACAACAGACTCCTTCCTGATCACAGTTAGAAAATGACATCCTGTGCCTGCTTCTCCTCCGAATTCTTACTCATGACAAGGTGTCACACTTACCTTGAGAGAGCAAACCCTGAGAGCTAGCTCACCTGCTGGCGAAGGTCAGGGCCAAGGCTGTGGCCAGGTGGGGCATCAGCCGCAGGCTCTGCATTTGGTGCTCAATGATCTTCACCTCTTCCTTGGCTTTGGGCTCAAACTGCCTCCGGCTAGAGGGAATCAACAGACACCATTGTTACCCAAATCCAGGAGGCAACTTCATTTCCAGAGCTAAAAGTGCTGGCTAGCCATTTGCCTTCCAAAGACTCCAGAATGCAGAAATCTAAATTTCCTAAAATGTGGTTAGGACAAGATATCCTAAGTTTCTGAAGAAAGCCCAACAGGAAGCTTTTCAGCTCTTCTAGAAGTTAACCTTCCCAGCGTGGAACATTTTTAAAGCAGCACATCTATCTAACACCAGAGTAATTTTTACTCCTTAACATTTACATGACATTTTATAGTTCCAAGTACCCCATGATCATTAATTATTCAGCTTTACTAAGTTTGTGACATAATTAATAGGACAGGAGAGATACCCTAGAACATATTTCAAAAGGACATTCTCAACAAGGAGGGTGACATTAACCCTGGTGCCCCTGTCAGATTCACAGGCGGGTCATTACTTTTAGCCCACCTAAACCCCCCTGTGATTCTACATGGAAAAGGTGTTCTCCACATCCCACCTTAAATCCCTGTGCCCTGCAGACCATCTGCATTGCACTCTGAGGCTGCTCTGTCAGGTGAACCAAGGCTTCACTGGGAGCAATTTATAAAGCTGTGTGGGATTGTCCCCACAGGCAATGCCCAGGGACAAATCTCCCAGAATCTCATAGTTGTAGACTGCAAAGAGCCCAGGCTTTATGTAGAGGTCTCCCTCTGCCCCACACAGCCTGATGCTCTACATCCTACATTTGGCAGCATCCTGTCTTTGAACAGCTCTTAGTTTAACGTTGGGTTTCTGAAAGAGCAGCATTTCACTCACGCACACACGCATACATGGTGCTATGTTATCAAACATGGCAGGCAAACCTTCACACGCCAGTGGGCTGAGGACATCCATCAACCACCCAAAGAGAAGAGAAAGAATAATTGTTTAAAAAATCTTATGTATGATAAAGACTTTCTTAAACATACTTTTATACTTAAATGTTGTGTTTATTTGTAATTAAAACAAGGGCACCATAATCTTTGTAGTGTTTAAGGCATCTGGAATTCATAGCCCAGAGCCGTCACGGGGGTGGTGAGGACAAATGACAAGCATACACAAGGAAGGACGCACTATGAGGACAGCCTTGTTTTCTAAGAGCACAGACTTTCCCCAGGCACAGTCTAACCACCCCACGGATGACTGTTTCAAAAGCACCACCCCACCCTGCCCTTCTTCCATGCACGCCCCTCCATCCTAGTTCACACCCAACCACAGCAGGCTCATGGCTCCAGACGAAAGGGCTGTCAGTCTACAGGGAAATCTCTCAGTTTTTGCTGGATCATGGTGAAATCAACCAAAAAATCACAAAGCTGGTAATGGTGTCATCATGATGTTGGGTCATTGATAAGGACTGAATTGTATCCCCCCAGAATTCACACATTGAAGTTCTAACCACCAATGTGACTATTTGGAGATAGGGCTCTTAGGAGGCAATTAAGCTAGAATTAGGTCATATGGGTCCTAATCTTATAGGATTGGTGGCCATATAAAAAGAGAAGAGAAAGTTCCCTCCCTCCCCACACCCATGCACTGAGAAAGACTATATGAAGACACAGCAAGATGGCGGCCAGCAGCCATCTGCCAGCCAGGAAGAATGCCCTCACCAGACCTGTCAGTGCCTTGATTTTGGGCTTGCAGTCTCCAGAACTGTGAGAAATAAACTTCTATTATTTAAGCCACCCAGTCTATGGTATTTTGTTACAGCAGCCAAAGCTGATTAATACAGTCATTTTACAAATTCCATGTGTTCCTCCCGCTTAACTTCCATTTTTACATGCTGTGATTATACTGTAGCTTTATCTATGGCTGTGGTGGCTACCGTCTTATCCACCAAAACCAGATAATGGCCACATGCAATTCACTGGGGGACGTCTGTGTGTCTGCTCTACTCCCAGCATCATGCTAGGCACTGAGCGTTCACCAAGTCAAGAAGGCTGAGTCATTTTACTTACACAGTGACGGCAAAAGCAGTGATTGATCACAACTTTTAGTTTTCTTTTAGTTTGTTGTTGTTGGTTTGTTGTTGGCTGAAAAATAACTATGATAATAATGCAATTTTAAACAGTATCCCATCACAATTTCTGTTTCTATGGTGAACTCTTTGTCTTGGGCACCATACACTCAATATCCATTTAATGAATGAAAGAATGAATTTGTTTTGCAAATGAGGAAATGCAAATGAATCACAGCAGAGTGGCCACTGGAGACCTCAGGGAAGGTCTCTGGATGCCAGATCCGACCCCAATCTGTTGTGCCTCAGTTTCTCAATGGAGGTACACCTTATAGTAATGCCATTTCCTCTTTGACCCTCACGGTTCAATTGGGGTGATGGGTGAAGAGCAGAAAGAGGCCATCAGGGGTCCACGTGGCAGGCCTCGCAATGCCTTTCGCTGTGCTGATAGAGAGGAGTTACGTTCTCCTAAGCCACTGCTGAGTTCCCAGGTAATTTCACAAAAATCAGGAGTGTTCACAAGAATCTGAATGTCCAGAGTTTCTTTAAAAATAGGAAGATCTGGCACCTCTGGATCCTATTCCCATAATGCGATCTGCTGGAACTCAGAAGCCCAACCCTCTAGACAGGGAATGGTGGTCCCCTGAAGACCCCAGAGCCCTTTCCACTCCCTGACATTACCTGCTGGCCCAGGGGGCACTGAGTTTTTAGCCAAATTGCATTTTTTTTCCATCCAGCATAAATTGACATCAGCATCCTAACTTGTTAATTATGTTCTACAGCTGTGATATACAGCCAAGCATAGACATTCTATGTGAGTCTATGAATTTACTGGAAGAACTTTTAGGGAGCAAAACAGCTCTGGCCAGCTTATAGGGAATAAAATTCAAATGCCTCAGCTTGGTATTCAAGAGCCCGCTTCAGCCTGACTTGAGTGTTCCAGCCTTTTCTCCCACTAAGCCCCTTCAGATGCTCTTCCCCATCCTGGGCCTCTGTCCAAACAGGGCTACCTGCCCACAGCCGACCCCACCCCTAACTGTCAGTGTCTAACTGGACTCATTTTTGCTGGCTGAGCCAAGTGCCCTTTCCCCAAATTGAGACTTCCCTGATTCTCCCCTTCTCCTTGGCACACTCCTTCAAAAACAAAACAGAACCAAACCAACCAAAGCAGCAAGCTGCTTCTACCCAGAATGCTGAGCATTTCATGTTGCCCCTCCTGCATTGCCCAGCACCTTCCCTTTCCAGCTGGCACCATGTGTACCTATGGTAACCATGTGCCTCTCATGCTTTGACATCTGGGACTTTCCTGACCTTGGAGGGACACGGGATCCCAGGGCCAGCTAATTCCTAAAGACAGCAAACGACTTCCCTTTCAGTGCATTTTTTAAATGTAAACAAATCAGTTCAGGACGTCATCCCCACTGCTTCTTTTATCTGGCTCTTCCACTCAGGGCCTACCCTCTTCTCCCCAGGGCCAGGGACCAGACAACTCAGGACACATCCTATGCCTTGGAGCCTTCTGAAATTATTCTTACTAGCCAGTCTTAAATCTGCTTACCTGCCCTGCCCATTTCTTCCTGTGGAACCCACAATAAAGGCTCTTGCCCACATTTTCCCGCGACGCTCTCTGCCTTCTAACCAATGCCAACGTTTCCCCATGTGGCCCTGCGTGGTATGACGTGCCCCTGCTTTTGGGAACTACAAGTAACAAACTGTGCTTTCCATGGCTGTCCTCTCCTGATCTGCCAGCCTCACCATACTGAGTAATAATACAACCTACATTTTAAAACGGCACCTTTCACTGGACTCAGCCTGCTGAGGGAAGGCCTGCTCAGTCTTCTGGTGCCCCAGCCTGGCCTGACATATGTGCCTAGGAAAGACAGAGGCAGGAGGGCAGACGAATGTCTGCCAGCTCCCAGCAGCTCCACACCAACCCCTCCACTCACCCTCTCCCACTTCTCCTTGGAACGTTTGCTTGTCATTAGATGCTCTGAACAAAACTCAATTCTCAGGCACTGGAGTGCTGGCTGGGAGCTGGGGCAGTTAGGACCGGGATAAGAGGAAATGAAAGGAAGGAGCCTCCCCTATGCCCAACAGCCCACTCCACCACAGGCTTTTCTGCCAGGGGCCAGAGGGAAACTGGTGGGCAGAAGGTAGGTACCACCCAACTCTTTCTTTCCCTACCTCTGGCCCAAGATCCTGACAATCCCCAAGCACTGAGCAGGGAGTTTCCTCTGGCTTCTCGCTCAACAGATGTGCTCTCTGGCTTCTCCAAGGAGGAATGACACTGAGGGCTACTGAGGCTCCTCCCACCCAAAGATGCAGCAAGAGGTCAGCCCTGGGACTGCCACCATCAGCCCCCATGTGGGCAGCGTGCAGCAGCAGAGGCAACAGAGACCAAAGGCTCCAAGACTTGGGGTTCCCAGAGGGCCTGGCCCCTGAGAGACCCTGCCCTGGCATGCTGCGGTCTCCCTCTTATTTATGCTCTGAGGCCCCATCGGCCTCACCAAGGGCCATGACAGTCCGGGCCTGGACTCTGGTTGCCAACATCCTGGCACACTGCCCTGAATGCAGCTCACAGGACTATAATCCCTGCAGCTGGCCAGCAGTTACTGCCTGCCAGACGTTTTTATTGTTCTAGTTTATGATCTATATGGACACAATATTCTTCCCATCCTTTTCCTCCACTGGATTACTATTTTTCTTTAAAAACACATACAAAGGCTATATTTTTCTCTGTAAATATAATTTTTATTTCAGTACTTCCTCCCCCAAAAAAACCAAGTCACTTAGCTCAAATTTTTCGTGATCTTTAAAATAAAAAACTGGTGCATGTGCGTACAATGATATCCATGTGAGAATAAAGCCGGGCTCAGAGAGTGCTGTGAATGATGCCATTTAAAATTATAGATGTGAAAAGCTATTTCTAGATTCCAGCAACTCCTAAGGAAGAGAGGAAACATTTATTTTCAGTTGTTTTATTTCATTCCCACTCAATTTTGAACACGGCTGCTTAAGGCAACGTTCATGGGATATGACATGGCTATTAATCACCAAGGCAGCTACTGCAGGCGCAGCCTCTGGGGGAGCCGTGCTGTTCACCTTCTCCCCTCTCCCTCTGGTCTCTTCTCCCAAAGGAGGCCAGTGACCTACTAAAAAGATAATTACTTCCCATGTTTCCTGCTCTGCAGTACCATTGCATCCAGTCAACTTAGAAGGAGAGGAGCTTTGGGGCTAAGCCTCGCCCTGGACTCTGAGACTTCTTGGGGTGCAAGCTGGTTTGCAGGCATCCCTGCAACTGGAAGAAGGGGGAATGAAACCCTCCTTAACTGTCAAGGTGCTGACCTTTGTAGACAAAAGCTCAGTTCCTTCCTGGGCTCAGGCCACCTTCCTTTGTGGCCACCTTCCTTCATTAATAACCAGACCACAGACAGGATTCAAGAGAGCTTGTAAGTGCCTGGCAGCTGGACCACTGCACCCCATTCACAGTGGCCTTCACAGAAACCCTCCAACCTCTCATAGAGTCCACAGCTCATCTGTCCTGTCTCTCTCCCTTCTCTGGGGCACTCCTGGACATACAAACTCAGAGGACAAATATTTTACAAAGCAGGACATTTGTAATGCCACCAATCGAACTTGGAATATTCAGCTCAGCTGGTCAGCCACAATGTAAACATCTGGCTTCTTATTATCAGTAAAAATGTATGAGAGTCAGACACTCTGACCCTCAGCCCCAAGCCTCATCACCTCCAACCCCAGGTGATCCCACCCTCCACCTTGGGATCGTGGAAGGGGCCAGGCTATACACAACTCCTGCTAGTTTTTTGTTTTGTTTTGTTTTGTTGTTCTTTGTTTGTTTTTGAGACAGAGCCTCACTCTGTTGTCCAGGCTGGAGTGAAGTTGTGTGATCTTGGCTCACTGCGACCTCCATCTCCTGGGTTCAAGCGATTCTCCTGCCTCAGCCTCTTGAGTAGCTGGGACTACAGGCCTGTGCCATGATGCCCAACTAATTTTTGTAATTTTAGTAGAGATGGGGGTTTCACCATGTTGCCCAGGCTGGTCTCAAACTCCTGGCTTCAAGTGATCCACCCACCTTGGCCTCCCAAAGTGGTGGGATTACAGGCGTAGCCACCGTGGTGGCTCTGCTGTTTTTTTTTTTTTTTTTTTTTTTTTTTTTTTTTTTTTAAGTTGTACATATAATGGTTTGCCCTTTGGGCCTGATCAATCCTATACTGAAACATTGAAACATCAGCTTAACATGTTACATCTGCCAAGTTTTAGTTGTCATTCTTCCCATGGGCAGCTTTCTTTCTTTTTTTTTTTTGAGACAGAGTTGCACTCTGTCACCCATTCTAGAGTGCAGTGGTGCAATCTCGACTCATGGCAACCTCTGCCTATTGGGTTCAAGCAATTCTCCTGCCTCAGTCTCCTGAGTAGCTGGGATTACAGGCGTATTCCACCATGCCTGGCTAATTTAATTTTTTATATTTTTAGTAGAGATGGCATTTTGTCATATTGATTAGGTTGGTCTCAAACTCCTGGCTTTAAGTGGTCCGCACACCTTGGCCTCCTAAAGTGCTGGGATTACAGGTGTGAGCCACCACACCCAGCCCAAAGGGCAACTTTCAATCCATCTATAAAGGAGATGGAAGAAACGTGTGTGTGTGTGTAAGTGAATGAGTGTGTGTGTGGTATAGAGTGTATGTGTATGTGTGCTTCTTTGATAGTAGACTGTGATTAAATACACAAAATGGTCTCAAGAAAGAGTTCTCAAAGTGCCTTTCAGATTCTCATGAAATCTCAACAAATAAGTTTGCCACCTTCTAGTCACCTCTTTTCCTCCCAACTCTCAACAGTCTATCAATCCAACCATCCCAGAATAGAATAGATAATTCTCAATGGTTGTGATGCGTTCAATGACAATGACAATTTTTAAACATGGGAATATTTCTGATATGGAAAGAGATGAGGGTTTGTGGCTTTGGTGTCAATGTCACATAGTATACATAGAGAGCAGAGAGAGAGTACCCCAAAACCCGCAAGCACAGGCATTCAAGCTCAGATTTCCTTGGCCAGAGAGTGTAGCTCTTCAGAGAAGAAGCTCTCGCCAGTTATTCTTTTCCTTTCTCAAAATTCATGCCAGATCAAAAACCTGGGGATCATAAAGGCCCTCCCCAGCAGGGTCCATGGATTTAAAGTTGTGGCCAGTGTCCAGCAGGGGCTGACACTCTGCTACTGGAGACTGCAAAGACCATCTACCCCGTCTATTAACACTGAAGACCAATGCTGAATGGAGCAGGCTGCAGATCCACAGGGGATTAGGATCAGGCTGCTTCCTCCCACAAGCTGAGGGATGACCCCAGTGGATATCGCAGAAGCCCCCTCAGATAAGAGACAATGCATCCCACAATAAACCTGCAGCCCTGGCTCTATATTCCCATTGAGTGGGTCATTTCTAGTCAGTATTATAACCCTGACTGACAAGGACCGGTAGGGTCACCCTGGATCTGGGATTGGCCAATTTCAGATTCTTTGTTTGAGGGTTCAATTACACAAACAAAGTGGGTCTAACCCATCACACTGTGGTTCAAACCTACTTAAAATAAACACCAAGGAACCTGGCTGCCTTTGTACTGAGTTTGTTTTTGTCCTCTCTGGTGACTCATGCTGCCCATAGGGGACTACCCTGGGACCAAGTCAATATCACATCCCCACCTACATCACCGGCACAAGATAGAATGGTTAGAAATTCAGACACACCTGGTTTGCACGCAGACTCTAACATGTGCCGGTGTGTTATCTTGGGCAAGTAACAGAAACCCTCTGAGCCTCAGGTTCCTCAACCATTAACTGAAGCTGATAATGAGCATGAGGACTAAGTGATGCCTGACATGTAGCAGGTGTTCAAGGCCTAGCAGGCATCTATGCAGTGATTACCACTACCTCTGGAGTCCCTAAAGTTACCTGCTATTCTGCTCATCTTTCATCTAGGAAAGCCATTTTAAAATTTCCCCAAAAAGCACTCTTTTTGTTTCTTTAACCCAAACAAAGCAGTAACTTACTCTGCATCACCAAAACTATTGTAAAAAGAGTTTCAGGGTTAAAAGTCTCTTCTATCCGACCTTAAATTAAATGTAATGAGATTGCTGAGAGGGAAGAAAACAAGGTAAGTCTACTGATGTGTTAGAAAAAAAAGTGTGTGTGTGTGTGTGTGTGTGTGTGTGTGTTAGAAGGCTTCCTAACAGCAACTGCACGTACCCCAAAACACCAGCCAATTTTCTTCTTCCCAAATTCCAGGTAGGAACAGGGCAGACAAAACAAAAACCCTGGAAGGTGGCATGGGCAGGGCCTCCCAGCACATTGCACTGCCATAGAAGCCTCAGGTTCCTACCAGAGACAACCAGCCGACCCTAGAGAGGAGCCTGAATGCTATTCAGATGGTTCTCACCCAAGGGAAATTAATTTACTTTTCAGAATGATAGCCTTAGCAATATCTGTGAGTGACAGAGTGGTTAATGTTAGTCGTCAGAACTGTGATTCCTTGAGATTTTTTTTTTTAAATGTGTACTAATGAATGCAAAACAAAATTATAATGGGAGACATGGAGCCATAAATTATAGCTGAGGCTACCTGGGGTGAGCTAATTATTTCACTGTTGTATTAATTTCATGTTTTAAAAAATTGTACGAAGAAACACCTTCCATCATTAGTGCCACTGCAGAGATCCTGCAGAAGCCCCAGCACCTCAGCCATAAAGAGGGCCACGACTCTCTAGATCCAAGCCTTCTCTCCTTTTTCCCCTCTGTCCTACGGCAGATGTGGAGTCTCTGTGCATCCTGTGTGCCCCAAAAACCATCCAGAACTTGCTATCATCTTGGAGGTAGCAAGCCTGACCACCATGTGTGAACAAGGAGCTAAATGCAGAGCCCCAACATTCTCCAGGTTTTCCTGTCACTGAGGTTGAGCATCATGAGTCAATAGTCAGATGATGAAGTGTGCTTCAGAGTGTACATCCATTTCTTCATGGTCCAGGTTGTCTTTAGACTGTTCTTGGCAATGAAAATTGCCCAAGCAGCTTAAGAGCTGAAGCCTTCACTTCTCTCAATCCACAGTCTCAAAGGTAAGGCTCACGGGCTCTTAAAACAACAGCAGAATCTTTCAATCCATAAACATATGTCTCTCCATTTATTTAGATCTTGATTTCTTTCATCAGTGTTGTGTTGTTTTCAGGAGTCTTACACGTTTTCATTAAATTTTCACGTAAGTTTTCAACTTTTTGAACAATTATAAATGTTATCATATTTTTAATTCTGATACCCTTATATTCATTACTGGTATATAAAAACATAATTGATTTTTGTATGTTTATTTTTATACCATATGACTTTGCTGAATTCACTTCTTAGTTCTAGGATTTTTTGTAGATATCTTGGGGTTTTCTACATGAATAATCATGCCATCTGAATATAAAAACAGTTTTATTACTCCTTTTCCAATCTTGATGCTTTTCATTTCCTTTTCTTGCCTACTGCACTGACTACAACTTCCAGCACTGTATTGAATAGGAGTAGCAAGAGGAGGCATCCTTGCCTTATTCCTGATTTTAAAGGGAAATAATTCAGTCCTTTACTATAATGTATAACGTTGACTGTACAGTTTTGGTAGGTGCTGCTTATTCAGTCGAGGATGTTCCTCTTTAGTCTTCCTTGAATGAGTGTTTTAACATGAATGTATACTGACTTTTTCAGACACTTTTCTCTGTATCCATTAAAATGACTATGAGATTTTTCTTCTTTAGCATGTCAATATGGTAGATCAAATAGAATTTTTTTTTTTTTTTTTGAGACAGAGTCTCACTCTGCTGCCAGGCTGGAGTGCAGTGGCGTGATCTTGGCTCACTGCACCCTCCACCTCCTAGGTTCATGCAATTATCTTGCCTCAGCCTTCTGAGTAGCTGGGACTATAGGTCCGCACCACAACGCCCAGCTAATTTTTGTATTTTTAGTAAAGACAGGGTTTCACCATGTTGGCCAGGATGGTCTCGATCTCTTGACCTTGTGATCTGCCTGTGTCAGCCTCCCAAAGTGCTGAGATTACAGGTGCGAGCCACTGCGCCCAGCCAAATTGACTGGTTTTTAAATACTAAACCAGCATTCCATCTCTGGAATAAATCCCACTTGGCTGTGATCTATATTTTTTTATATTGCTAAATTTAATTTTCTAGTATTTTGCTAAAAATTTTTCATCTATATTCATAAGGAATATTGTCTTGCATTCTCCTTTTATTATATTTTCTTTATTTGGTTTGGGATCAGTATATGGCTAACTTTAAAAAAACGAAGTGTGCTTTCTACTTCTATTTTCTAAAAGAGTTGCATAGCATGCTGCTATTAATAATTCTTCTGGAAACATTTAGGATTTTCCAGTGAAAACATCTGGCCTGGAGATTTTCTTAGGAGTTTTAAAATCATGAGCGCAATTTCCTTAGTAGTTAGAAGGTTAATCAAATATCACGCTAGGTGAGTGAATTGTGATTTTTTTTTAAGGAATTCATTCCTTAGTCTAAGTTTTCAAGTTTATGTTTACAGAGTTGTTCCTAGTATTCTCCTATTATTCTTTTGATATTCTCAGTGTCTATAATAATAAGCCCTGATACTGATATCATTCCTGATATTAGTAATGCGTGTAGTCTCTTTTTTTCCTTGACAGTCTCACTAGAGGTTTGTCCATTTTATTAATCTTTTCAAAGGACCATTTCTTTGTGCACTGATATTCTCTACTGTTCTGTTTTCCATTTCATTGATTTCTGCTCTTATCCTTATTATTTTCTTCTAAGGATTTTGTTCTTCTTTTTCTAGGTTCTTGCTATAGTTTGAATACGTACCCCCAAAAGGCATGTGTTGGAAATGTACTCCCAATGCAACAGTGTTCAGAGGTGAGGCCTAACAAGAGGTGTTTAGGTCATAAGGGCTCTGCCCTCATTAATAGGTTAATGCTGTTGTAAAGGGCCTGATGAGAGGAGTGCACTCTATTTTGACCTCTCTTGCTCTTCTGCCTTCTGCCATGTGAGAACTCAGCATTCCTCCCTTTTGGAGACACAGCAGGAAGACCCTTAAAAGATGCCAGAGCCTTGATCTTGGACTTCCCAGCCTCCAGAACTGTAAGAAATAGATTTCTGTTCTTTATAAATCACCCAGTCTGTGGTATTGTTATAACAGCACAAAATGGACTAAAAAGACCATTTCTGAAGTGAGAGCTTAGATATTGATTTGAGACTTTTCCTCATTTCTAATGTATGCATTTAGCACATTTTGTAACATAGTTTTACAAAATTTTCCTTTCAGCACTGCTTTAGCTGTGCCCCACAAATTTTGATATATATTTTCAATTCCATCTTGTTCAACATATTTTTCATATTTTAAAAAATTTTTCTTGAGAGTTCCTCTTTTTACTATTAGTTATAGAAGTATGTTGTTTAGGTTAGCAAATGTTGGTAAGTTTTCCTTTTATCTTTGTTGCAGAGCTCCAGTTTGAATATATCATAGAGAACTCACTCTGAGTGACTTCAAGTTTTAAAAATTTGTAGCAGTTTTTTTTTTTTTTTTCAGGACAGGATATGGTGTATCTTGGTAATGTTGGGTGAGCACTTTAAAAGAATGCGTACTCTACTTTTGTTGGATAGAGTGTTCTATAAACGTCAGTTCAATCCTATTAGTTGACAGTATTGTTGAGTTTTTCTATATTCACGCTGACTTTCTGCCTAGTTCCATCAATTGTTGAGAAAGGACTCCTATTATAACTGTGGGTTGGTCTATATCTCCTTTCAGTTCTGCTAGTTTTCACTTCACGTATTTTGAAGGCTGTGCTGTGTTTTACATAGACATTTAGGACTGTCATATCTTCTTGATGGAGTTACCCTTTTTATCATTACTGAATGTCCTTTTTTATCTCTGATAATTTACTTTTCCCCAAAGTCTACTTTATATGAAATTTAAATAGCCACCTTTTAGGGGGAAAATCTTTGCATGATATGTCTTTTTACATTCTTTGACATTAAACCTGCCTATATTGTTATATTTGAAGTGAGTTTCCTATAGATAGCATAAGGTTCAGTTATGTTATTAAATCTACTTTGTCAAGGTCTATTTTTTAACTGAATTAATTGACCATTTACATTTAATGTAATTATTGATATGTTAGGGTTTAAGTCTGACTTTTTAAAATTGTTTTCTCTGTTTTTCATTTCTCTGTTTTATTTTTCTTGCCTTTGTTTAGGTTACTTAAACATTTTTTAAAATTCTATTTTGATGCATGTATGTTTGTGAGAGTATGTCTTTGTATAGGTTTTTCCCTGGTTGCTCTAACTATTACAATGTTATATACATAACTCATTTCAGACTACTTGTGGCAACAATTTACCAGTTCAAACCAAGTATAGAAAACTTAACTCTTTTATATCCATTTTCTCTCCCCTGTGTATAATTGTCTTAAATATTTCTTCTATTCATTTAGAACCACATCAAGCAGTGTACTAACTTATGCTTACTGTCAAATATAATTTAGAGAACTCAAGAGGAGATGAAATGTCTATTGTATTCATCTGTATTTTTTTGCCTACTATGGAACTTTGGTGTTCCAAGGTCCTTTCTTTTATTGTTTCCTTTCTGTTTAGAAAAATTTCCTTAGCAATTCTTTTAGGATAAGTCTGCTAGTGACAAATTCTTTTAGTTTTCCTTCATCTGAAAGTGTCCTGATTTCCTTTTCATTCCTGAATGACATTTTTACTGGATATAGAATTCTGACTCAATAGTTCTTTCAGTGCCTGAAAAATGCCATGCCACTTTTCTTCTGGCCTCCATGGTTTTTCATGTAAAATATGCTATGATTCCAATTGTTTCTCTCTCTACTGCTTTCAAGATTGTTTCTTTGTCTTTAGTTTTTGGATGTTCCACTGTGATGTGTGTTGGTGTAAATTGCTCTGGCTTTATCCTGTTTGGGGTTTGCTCAGCTTCTTTAATCCATAGTATGTCTTTTGTTAAATTTGGGAAGTCAGCTATTATCTCTTTGAGCATTTTTTCAGCCCTCCTGTCTATTTCATTTTTTATTCCTGAGACTTTAAAGATACAAATGTTAGATCTTTTGTTAAAGTTCTACAGGTCCCTGAGGATTTTTCTTCATTTCCTTTTTTTTTTCCAGGCTATTTTCTGTTTAGAATTGGTAATTTCTAGTGCTCTATCTTCCCATTCACTGATTCTTTCCTCTGTCCTCTTCGTTTTTCTGTTGAGACCATCCAATGAGATTTTTCTTTAGGTTATTATATTTTCTATTTGAAAATTTTCACTTGGTTCTCTTTTATATCTTCTATTCCTTTGCTTAGACTTTCGATTTTTTTTTGTTGAGATTTTTTTCATGTTTCAGCATGTTTGTAATTTCTTTTTTTTTAAACATTTTTATGATGGCTGCTTTAAAATATTTCTTAGATTACTCTAACATCTCTGTTATTTTGGTGTTAGCACCTATTGGTTTCCTCATTTAGTTTGAGATATAACTGATTCTTGATAGAGCAAGTGATTTTCATGTGAAACCCTATATTTTCATGTTATATTGTGAGACTCTGGATCTTATTTAAACATTTGGCTTTTCTGACAGTATTGTGGCAGGGAAAGGAGTCATTACTGACAGGCAGAGGTAGAGGTCAAGGTTCCTCACTTGTTCTCTATTACCCAAGTGATGGGGGTGGGCTCCTCAGTACTGCCGGAGACGGGCAGAAGTTCTGGCTCCCCATATAGTCTTCACTGGCACAGCAGTGGGTGTAGTGTCATAACTGCTGAAGAGCAGTGACAATTCTAACTCTTGTCAGACTCCTCAAATACCACCATGGCAGAAGGTGGCAGGACTTGTCTAGGTTGAGGTAGGTGTCCAGGTTCCCCACATGGTCTCTCCTGAAATCACAGGTGCTAGGGCCTGTTACTTCCTAGCAGGGCAGGGATACAAGTCCCAGCTCCCTGCTTGGCCTTTCTTTAACACCATCCTACTAATGGAGTTAGGGAACCTCATTACAGCCTAGGGAAGGCAGAAGTCTATACTCTCCACTCAGCTTTTGTTGGCATGGATTGGGGAGGGACCCTAGTTTTTTCTGTGGTGTTTGACTGAAGTAGAACATTTGGCTAAAAATTTTGTGTCTTGGTGGGTGTCCCATTTCTAGTCCTCTGGCTATAGAAAGCAGGCTAATTGAGGCTTTTTTTTTTTTGAGACAGTGTCTCACTTTGTCACCAGGCACCAGGCTGGAGTACAGTGGTGTGATCTTGGCTCACTGCAACCTCCACCTCCAGGGTTCAAGCAATTCTCCTGCCTCAGCCTCCAGAGTAGCTG
This sequence comes from Cacajao melanocephalus, assembly GCA_963573385.1. Lineage (NCBI taxonomy): Eukaryota > Metazoa > Chordata > Mammalia > Primates > Pitheciidae > Cacajao > Cacajao melanocephalus. The sequence goes on along the minus strand of CAUYLG010054599.1, from coordinate 96,760 downwards.
GGACTACAGGTGCGTACCACCATGCCCAGCTAATTTTTGCATTTTTTAGTAGAGACAGGGTTTCACCATGTTGGCCAGGATGGTCTCGATCTCTTGACCTCATGATCCCCCCGCCTCGGCCTCCCAAAGTGCTGGGATTACAGGTGTGAGCCAAAGCGCCCAGCCGGCTTTTTTAGCTTTGTTTTGTCTGTTCCTGTTGCTGATTGTGGGTGGTGAGCTTCACCAATACCTTGTCTAGGAGAAATAAGCCAAAAAGAAAACCAGAGAGCTCTCGATTACATCATTCCCTAGATCCTAGCTGGGCTTGTCTCCACCTTTCAAAGTCTTCTTAGATTTGTTCTATTTATGATGTCCAGGTTTTTTAGTTGTCATGGAAGGAATAGAGAAAAGTATACCTACTCCATCTTCCTGGAAGTAAGTTCTAATGCAAGTTCCAAATATGACATACTTAGACATAAATTTTAGAAAGTTCACCTCTCAGAAGTGTGAAAATTGACTGATAATGTTAATTTATTTAGCTTCCATATAAACAAACAGAGATAAACAACAGAGACAGAGACAGAGAGAAAGGGAGGCCATGCATAGATATTAATATATAACACATGTCATATTTTCTCCCTTTAAAGAAAATCTCTCAAAGGTGTACTACTAATTTAATAACAATCTATCAGGAATAAGAAAATATTACATGGTAAATGTGTTCACAATTACAGACATCCCAATGTCAACATAAGAAAAACAGACAGGTGTATATGTTACAATCAAGGGATAATGAATATCTCCAACATATATTAACATATTCAATTAGGACTATATCATGAAGAGTTCTATATCCTGCTTTTCTATTTACCTAATATCCCATTGTATGCAATTCCCTATGTCATCAAATATACTTGAAGGCATAATTTTCATGATTATTTCCTTAGGTAAATTTGTAGAAAAATGTTACTATATCAAAAAATGTAAACTTTTTTAAAGCCCTTGACACACATCACGAATTCACTCTCCAGAAAGATTATATCATTTTTATTCCTTCTTCTAGTGTATAACCTTGCCAATCTTAATATATTCGTACCAAAGCTGACTGTTGTCATTTCAAATGACTTTGGAAATTCTACAAAGTAAAATATTATCTCATTTTAATTTGCCTTTCTTTGATTATTAATACTTTTTCTATTTTACATACATATTTATTAGCCATGTATATGTCTTCTTCAAATTGTCTATAGCTTGCCCATTTATATATTGTATTAGCATTTTTCCTATTTATTTATGGAAACTCTTTATATATTAAGGAAATTAAACCATTGGTAGTCATATTTGTTTAGATATGTCTCTACTGTGACATATTTTTAGCTTTGGTTTTGAAATATGTACATTTTTAATTTTTATATAAACAATTTAACCTAATACTTTTGCTTTGGGATTTTTTCCCATTAGAAGCATTTTTTAACTGTATGAAACGATGGGTCACTTATTTTACTTTGCCTATGTTACTCTGTGGTTGGTTTTAACTTTTAAGGATGAGCAGAGGTGAGAGATGTAGGACTACCCCAGTGGGATATGGAATAAATCTACCAACATAGTTAACTGCAGCAAGTGCCACCAGGCTGACCCAAGAAAGATCTATGAAGGTGAACAGGCTCCTGTTTATATCTGCTTAAAATAGCCATTCCCTCTTACCAGATAATTCCCTTGATCTTCCTCCTTCCAATCGACTTGACAGACAAGTCCTTGCTTTAACCTCTCTCCCACTTTATTCTCTAATCTGCCAGGAAATTAATACAAGTCCTGAGCCTCCCTAGATATAGCTTTTTTCAGGCATCCCTTTTTCATCTTTGATTTTACAATTGAAAAAATAAGTAAAAGCAAACTTTGCTGTTCTGTTGGCAACACAAGATGTGCCTTCGGTGCACAAGAATATTTTTCTAAGGGGAAAAAAATCCTTGGGTGGATCTATTATAATAACCACCCCTCCAAGCAAAAACTAAACACTTCATCCTCCATTTAAAACTTTCTGGTGACCCAGTTGTTGAGTGCCATTTATGGCCAACATCTGGATGTCAGGTGTTGGATGAACATATCTGTCATCAAGGCCCAGAGCACAGCAATGAGAAATCCTCTCAGCTGGAGCCAGCCAACAGACCCCAGACTGGTTTGCTGCCCCTCAGCCACAGATTAATCTGCATGGTACCTAATACAGCTGCAGGTTTTCCAGGACTTCATTTCAGGGCATTCTTCCTTTGCCACCCAGATTTCACCACCATCCACTGTCTGCCTAACCTCTGGCTCCATCCCAAAGGGCAGCACCATCATCTGGGTTATCATAAGCCCATTTCATATCTTGGTATTGATGAATCCTTGCACATAATCGAAAATTAAACAGAAAATAACCTATTGTTTTTTTGTTTTTTACAAAAAGCATTTCCAAAATTAATAATGTATTATGCCTGTGAAAAAACCAATTTATCTGATTTGCAGAGATACGGTTTAGGAATAAAATTCCACAAGGTCATTTGAGTTTTCGTGTAAGATCTCTGGATACTAGAAATTATCCAAATCATGGAATGTCTAAGAAAGCAACACAAGATGGCAGACTGAGTGAATGCATTTCAAAAAGGCTGGGGAGGGAAGTGGAAGCTAGAGAACCTGCCAAGAGCCAGGAGGCCACGGTCCTGGTACCACCTTTGTCATGGACTGGACCTGAGATAGCAGCTCACTTCTGAACTTTGCTCAAACAGAAAACCCAATTTTTAATGCTGAGTTCCACTGCTTTTGCTGACCTGTATAAGACGGTACTGATACCAAAGCACTTTCCATTTAATTACTAAAATTGATTTCTAAAACAACATTTAAAGTCTCTGGAAACTTTTCTAAGGCATACAGCAAATGGAGGAAGATCTAAATTTCAGTAAAAACAATAAGAGTCTGTAGTGTTTGAGCCACAGTCCACTTGTATTACACTCCCCACCTCACCTCAGTAGCTCAGTGTGACAGAAAGTCTCCTCTGGGTAGGTGTGGTCAAAAGTGTAAGGTTCCCTCCCGCCTTAGCTCCCAGCTAGCACTATGACTTCACTCTGATAGATTTAGGTCACTAGCATCTCTTACTTCCCACTCCACTACCCCCAGCTTTATATTACAGAAGTGCTTTATTCCAGGCAGTTACAGCCAAGAGAACTGGGACTCCTTGTTTCTACCCAGCCCCCATTCATAGGGCAGAAGCTCTACTCTAGACATAGGATGTTGAGAATACTAAATTCTGAATATTCTGCCCCAGCTCACTAGGATGAAAGTCTCATACCAGGAAGAACAAGCTGATAAGACCAGGAACTACCATCCTTGTGGAGTCCTGCTTAGAAAACAGGCTGTCACCTCAGGGGCAGCAAGCCACTGTCCTACCTCCAGCTCTGATGCAGTCGTACAGAGATTCTGCTCAGGAAGAGAGACAGGTCATAAGAACGGATTGCTCTCTGGGTTTGCCTAAGAAGATCAACTTTATCTGGAACAAAGTATATGGAGCATCACGCTTATGAGTGTTGTTACAAATGAAGGAGATCTTGATTGTCAGCAATCAAGAGTTGCTGAGAGCTCCGTCATTCTTTTAGTAACAAGCCAAAAGATGGTATTTCAATGAACTGGTAGAATAGCTAGAAGTTTAACAGAAAAACACACACACACACACACACACACACACACACACACACACACACATAACACACAGGGGAAAAGACAGCTAGGAAGGGTCCTCTGGGGTTGGAGCAGCCTCAAAAGACTGACAATATCCTGTCCTTTCAAATGGACACCATTTTAATTGGAGAAGGCTGTGGCATAATACATGCTCCAAGACATTGTTGAAAAAACTATAGTAATCAAATAGTTATCAATGGGGGCTAACAACTGGTGTCATATCAACAGAGGAAGACCATCCAAATACTTATGGGGGAGATAAGGAAAACAGACAGTCAAACAGAGCCAAGCTAACATCATAGTCATCCCCAGGACTCAGGGAGACAGTCAGATACTCAAGGCTGCACCCTCTCAGAAACAACATCAGAGATGGCACACTATTGGAGAAATACATTTCATGAAATAGTCCAGCCAAGTTACTAAATGAATAAACAAGTCAACAACAACAAGCCCCAGAAGGAAGAATCAGTATCCAGAGTTGCTACAATATATTACTTAAAATGTCTAGCTAACAAAAATACAAAGAAATAAGTGTGACCCATAAATAGGAAAAATGATGTAAGCAATAAATATTGCCTTTGAGGTTACCTAGCTACTGGATTTAGAAAACGGACTTCAAAGCAATTTATAAGTATGTTCAAACATGTTAAATGAAATTATATTTAAAGATTTAAAGTAGGTATAACAATGTTTAATCAAATGAAGAATATCAATAAAGAGATAAAAATTATATATAAAAAAGAAACAAATGCAAATTTTGGAGTTCAAAAACAAATAACTGAAATAAAATTTCACAGAAGATCAATAGATTTGAGCCAGTAGAGAAAAAGAATGACTGAATTTGAACATAAATCAGTAGAGATTATGCAATCTGAAAAACAGAATGAAAAAAGAATACAGAAAAGTGAGTAGAGCCTCAGAATAACGAAAGACATCATTAAGCACATTGGCATGTACGTAAGCGAATACCAAAAGAAAGGCAAGAGAAGAAAGAATAAAAAATTTTTTTTGACCAGGCATGGTGGCTCATACCTGTAATCCCAGCACTTTCTGGGGGAAGCCAAGGCAGGTGGATCACTTGAGGTCAGAAGTTCAAGATTAGCCTTGCCAACATGGTGAAACCCTGTCTCTACTAAAAATACACAAATTAGCCAGGCATGGTGGTGTGTGCCTATAGTCTCAGGCGCTCACCAGCCTACTTGGGAGGCTGAGGCAGGAGAATGACTTGACCTGGGTGGGTGGAGGTTGCAGTGAGCCAAGATCACACCACTGCACTCCAGCCTGGGTGACAGTGAGTCTCTGTCTCAAAAAAAATTTTATTTTCAAAGAAATAATGGCTGAAAACTCACCAAATCTTACAATAAACATAATATACACACCCAAAGAGCTCAATGAACACAAGTAGAATAAATGTAAAGAGATACACAAACAGACATAATAAAAATGTTGACGTCAAAAACAAAGAGAAAACCTTAACACAGGAGAAAAATGGTTCATCATATACAAAGAAATACCAACAAGATTAACAGCTGATTTCTCATCAGGAACAATGAAGGCACAAAGCAGTTCAAAGGCTAGAAAACAGAAACAGCCATCAAACTAGAATCATATATCCAGCAAAACTACCATTCAGCAATTAAGGTGAAATAATGATATTTCCAAATAAAAGCAAAAACAGAGAATTAATTGCTGGCAGACCCACCTTACAAGAAATACTAAAGGATATTTATCAAGCTGAAAACAAGTTATAATAGACAGTAATTAAAATCCATACACAAAAAAACAAGGAGCATTAGTAAAGGTAATTATGTAGACAATTATAAAAGAGATTGTAATTGCATATTTTTTCTTTCTTATTTTGATTTTTTTAAAAATCTGAATGTTATAATACAACTTTATTGTGAGACTACAACATATAGAAATTTAAATTCTTCCTTCAAAGAGGACCAAGGGCAGGGTGGAACATGAACAGAAGAAAAAATACAAAAAACAAAAAGCAAAATGGTAGATGTAAATCAATTGCATCAGTACTTTTACCATAAGCCCTAGAACAATCACTAAGTAAAAACACCAAAAATATGTTTTCAAATGATTTCAAAATTATTAAATGAATTAAAATGTTATATTAGAATATTAGAAAATATTCATTTAATGTAAAAGAAGGCAGTCAGAGAAGAACAGAACGTGAGATATAGAAAATAAAAAGCAAATGCAGATGTAAATCCAACTGCATCATTAAATTTGAATAAATTTAGCATTAAATAGGCAGAGATTGTCATGCTAGATTTTAAAAACAAGATTCGACTGTATTCTGTATATAAGAGACACACTTTAGATTCAAAGATACAAATAATTTGAAAGTAAAATGATGGAAAAAAGATGTATCATTTAAATAGTGACCAGAAGAGATGAGCTGAATATATTAATATCATGTACAATAGACTTTTAAAATATTTATAACTATAATGAAGAATAGTGCATAATTATCCTTTAGGTTTCCAGAAAGCTATTTCTATTTGCAAAAGAAGTAACACTATCTCTACTTGCAGATGACATGATCTTGTATATAGGAAATCCAAAGGAATCCACTAAAATCTGTTAGAATTAAAAAACAAGTTCAGCAAGGTTGTAGGATACAAGATAAATATACAAAATTAACTGTATTTCTATACACTAACAATGAACAATCCAAAAATAAATAGCAATTCCATTTATAATAGTTCCAAAGTAAATGACTCAGAACAAATAAACAAAAGAAATGTAAGACTTGTATACTAAAAACAACAAAAAAAGCTGTTGAAAGAAATTAAAGAAGATCTAAATAGATGGAAAGATATTTTATTAAAATGGCAATACTTCCCAAACTGAGCTGCAATTCAATGCAATCCCCATCAGAATCCAAGTGTCCTCATTTTTCAGATATCAACGTGATGCATCAAAATTCACATGGGAATTAGAAGGGACCCAGGACAGCCAGAGCAATCTTGGAAAAAGAAATAATGTTGAAAGACTCATACTTATCACTTTGAAAACTTGATACAAAGCTACAGTAATTGAGGAAATGTGATACTGGCATAGGACAGACATATAGATCAATGGAAGAGAATTGAGAGTCTAGAAATATATCCTTATATTTATTTCCATTGTTTTTTCCCCAAGGGTGCCAAGATAAATAAATGGTGAAAAAATAGTCTTTTCAATGAATAGTACTTAAATAACTGAATATCCACATGAAAAAGAAAGAAGTTTGAGCCCTTCCTCACAGCATACACAAAATTAACTCAAAAGGGATCACAGACCTAATGTAGGAGTTAAAACTATAACACTCTTAGAAGACAGCATAGCAGTAAATCCTCATGACCTTGGATTAGGCAATGGTTCCTTAGATATGATACCAAAAGCAAAGAAAAGCTGGACTTCATGAAAATTAAACTTTTGTGCTTCAAAGAACATCATCAAGAAAGTGAAAGAAAATCCTCAAGAAAGTGAAAAGACAATCTACAGCATGGGAGAAGATATTGCAAATCATATCTCTCATCAGGGAATGATATCTGGAATATATAAAGAACTCAAGCAACTCACTAATAAAAAGATCAATAACAAAAGTTTAAACTAGGATAAAGGATCTGAACAGATCTTTCTCCAGAGAAGGTATACAAATGGCTAATAAGCACATAAAAAGATGTTCAATATAATTAGTCATTAGGAAAATGCAAATCAAAATCCCAATCTGATACCACTGCACATCCACTGAAATGGTTATAAAAGACAGATAATAGCAAGGGTTGAGGATATGGAGAAACTGAAACCCTTACATACTGCTGGTGAGAATATATAATGGTGCAGCCACACTGAAAAAAAGTTTGGTAGTTCCTCAAAATGTTAAACATAAAGTTACCATTTGACACAGCAATTTTATTATAAGGTAGATAAATCAAAACATGCATTATTTCTCCTGTAGAGAAATAATGTTGATAGGAGCATTATTCACACTAGCCAAAAAGTGGAAGCAACCCAATGTTCATCAATTGATAAATGGATAAATAAAATGTGGTATAGGCATGCAAAGGAATATTATTTGGAATATAAAAAGGAATGAAATTCTAATACATGCTATGACACACATGAATCTGGAAAACAGCATGCCAAGTGAATGACATCAGTCCCAAAAGACCACCTATTATGATGTTATTAATATGAAATGGCTAGAATAGGTAAATCTATAGAGACAGAAAGTGGATTTGTTCTTGCCTAAGGTTGCAGGGAGGGGTAATCAGGAGTGACTCCTAAAGGATACAAGGTTTCTTTCAAGGATTTACAAAAATGCTGTAAATTTAGATTGTGGTCATGGCTGCACAACTCATTGAAAACACTAAAAGCCATTGTATGGTATACTTTAAATGAAACAATTTTACACAATGTGGATGATATATCAATAAAGCTGTTGTTTTAAAAAAATTAGTTGGGGCGGTTAATTTTACTTCATCACAGGCTCCTGAATTTTCACTTGCTGCTACTGATGAAGCACTGCCTGCACCTCATCATAGGAGTTTAGACATCCATGTGGCACTTTGTGCAGTCGTGTGGTAAATGCAGAGTGCTTGAAGGTTCTATACAGTTGAGTGCAAAATAGCAATTAAAATGTCCCCAAATGTTCATTTTGATGATAAAGTAGAAGACTTCTGAAATGCAAGACAAAACTCACTTCAGGAACGCTCCACGCAGAAGGTATTCCAAATTTAGTTGTGTTATTGAACTAATTTGTTGAACAAAAGCTACTGGGCTGGCGTCTTTGGTTTTTCCTGCAATTCCCTTTAGACAGACAGGTTTGCTCTCCTAACTATAAATTTTCTTTTGCTTATACATTATTCATAAGTCTTAAATGGCACCTTCTGTCACAGTTTTCCCCCAGATACTAAAAACTTCTTTCAAGTTCCATTATAATTTGAATCTGCAATTTCCTCCTCCTAGGCAAATCACAAAAGTACCTTAAGTTCAAATGAGATTGTTGCTTTTCCTCCCTGTCCTGCAGGTGTAGCCGTGACTTTAGATAATCACCAGCCCAAGTATGGGGAAGTAGAAGGATTTAAGACTCATACAGATTGAAATCCATACCATCAACCTCTAGCACTAATGTCAAGACAAATAGGGCAAAACAAATCAGAAGGACATTCGTGCAGTGTCCTATGAGAATATGGGCCCTATTAGTCTGGGTTCATTGACTTTTCCTTGGGGTCTAGGAAGGCAGGAGTGAAGAAGATTCTGGTTATCATGGAGTGTTGTATTTAAGTGTACCTGAGATAAAGAAAGGAAATGAGGATTTATGGAGCAACGCTCTATCTGCCACATGTGGCCCCTCTGCTGGGTGCACTCATGGGATACAGCAGTTAGTCTGCAAAATAATCCTTTGAGGGAGGCATTAGTAAACCCAAATTTCTATTATAGCAGAAACCAAGTCTCAGTAAAGCAAAATCATTTGCCTGAAGTCCCAGGACAAGCCTAGGTCATGTTGGAACTTGATCCTAAATATTTCCTGTCCCTTCCAGTTCCGTACTGGGGTAATTTTGTGATGGTACAGGACCCGCTGACCAGGGCCCAAGGTGATGGGGGTTGGGTTTGGGTCAGCCTTGAGGCCATTTACTCTAAAAGAAAGCAAATGCCTAAGATTTTGTTGACTATAGAAGCCCAGGCTACAAAAGAAAGAAAACAAATGCCGACTCATCATTAAAAGTACACTAAATATTTATCAGCAGAGAAAGTCTTTTGGGAATCACTTAAAATATTTATTTATTCAAATTATTCAAATAATTGTCTTTCTCTTCAAATGAATGTTGGGAATTGTATATGCCTGCAGAAGAGGTAAATAGGTACCCTCCAATGTCAGTGAGCAAGATAGCAAATCTTCTCATTATAAAAAATAAAGAAACAGCAAAACCTGGATTTTATCCACAAAGAGAATGCTGGACTTTCTACTCAAACTAGAAAGGCAACACACACTTCAGAGTAACAATCAATAATGGGGCCAGGCAGGTTGGCTCTTGCCTGTAATCCTAGCACTTTGGGAGGCCAAGGCAGGAGGATCACTAGAGGCCAGGAGTCAGAGACCAGCCTGAGCAATATGATAAGGCTCCATCTCTACAATAGAAATAGAAATAAAATTAGCTGGGCATGGTGGCACATGCCTGTAATTCCAGCTACTCAGGTGGCTGTGGCAGGAGGATCTCTTGAGCTCAGGAGATCAAGGCTGCAGTGAACTATGATCATGCTACTACATTCCAGCCTGGGTGACAGAGCAAGACATTGTCTCTAAAGATAAAAATAAAGTAATAGTAAATTAATTCCCCAAGTTGACTTGCTAGGAATGGCCTCTATTAATTGGATAACACTGAGCAGTCCGGTGTCTGTCCATGAGAGGTGGTCACCAGGCTGAGCCCTAGGGCTGGAATTTTTATTCTTTGTTCCCATTGAAAGGTGGGAACACAACCAAGGGATGCAGAGGAACTGAAAGTCAATGCACTGCCCTTGATGTCAGTGGTCTGGTCCTGTACACAAGAATTCTGATGCACTGTTTAATAGAAGCCAATCTTCACTTTTCATATCAGGGAGATCCTGAAATTCAGAACACACGAACGGAGTCGATGATTTCACTTTCAGATCAGAGTTTACCCACCCCAGATCATCCTTGGAAGGCGGAGACAAGCCATCTTCCTGGAGAGACATACACCGCAGACCTGTGGACGCCAGGCCAGCATGTCCTAGGCTGTACTCTGCAGACATCTTGCTACGCAATATTCTCAGGATAAAAAGTCTGGGGTAATGCACTGAGAAGCCTATAGAGATCTGTCATGGGAAAAACCAGCACAGGAAGTGGCTAATTTCACAAGCAAGTGTAAGAAACATTAACAAAACCAGTTTTCAGGAAATGAGCCTGGCCCGCAATAGGGGTTCAATAAAGACCAGCTGGAACTGAACAGCAGTAACAGCGGTTCTGGAAGATGATTCTGGGCCTAGAAAGAGGGACAGAAAACTGAGATGGCACAAATTCAGTTCTTCTGCAATGCTAACTCCAGTTGAAGGCTGAAAGTTGGCATTCAGAAGGATAGGGGAGGGCCAGGTACAGTGGCTCATGCCTGTAATCCCAGCACTTTGGGAGGCCAAGGCGGGTGGATCACCTGAGGTTACGAGTTCGAGACCAGCCTGGGCAACATGGTAAAACTCCCATCTCTACTAGAAATACAAAAACTATTAGCCCGGTGTGGTGGCACGCACCTGTAATTCCAGCTACTCAGGAGGCTGAGGCAGGAGAATCGCTTGAACCCAGGAGGTGGAGGCTGCAGTGAGCCAAGATAGTGCCACTGCACTCCAGCCTGAGCAACAGAGCAAGACTTCTCTCAAAAAAAAAAACAAAAAGGATGGATAGGGGAAAGTCCAGAGTCCAAGCCGGTGGGGAAGAATGCTGTGACCATCAGAGAAAATGCCTGTTCAGTGTGGCCAACCAATGGTTACAAATGCCAAACTAGTTTTTAATATTAAAATAATACATATGTATGGCTTAAAAATTGGCATGAAAAGAAGAAACACCCCTACTTCTCCACCCCTGCTAACTCCCTGTATTACATATCTTACCAGACAGCACATGTGCCTTCATGTGCACACACACATACCCACAAGTATGTGCATGTATACACATAGGTTTGGGCCAGAATCCCAAAAGATCAAAATCCCAAAAATATACTTCTGGACAGAATAATTTTAAAAATTATTTAAAAGACATTGATTTATATTTTTAAAAGGGTATTGATTTGAGAAACATAAAAACATGACAGAATACTTCACAGGCCACTTTACACAATAAAATAGGCAATAATAACATATATCTTTTTGTATAGACACTCAGATACACTAACAACATTTGCAAGGGTAGAACAGCTATGAGCAGCTCAGCCATATTCAAAAAGAAATAGCTTATACAACTGCATACATCTGAAATACCGTGACACACAATCTAAGCTTTTTTGATGAGATTGATCAAAAACCTCCATGGGTCACCACCACACCCAAAGAGTTGAGATCTTGAGGAACTTTATCTTTCACAAATACAGAGGAACTAAAAGGATATCGCTTCACTTACTAAGGAAGTTTCAACATTTTTATGTACATACACAATGTTACACACAAAGCCAATGTTGTGATAATGTGCTTTTGTGGAGTTAATTTGCAAAAAGTGCATAAAGCAAATTAGAGATCTCCAAAAGCCTTTATACAAATTATACTTCCAGTATTAAAATGATGCAAATATGAAATACAGAGCATAGCAAATCATTAAAAAAATACTGACAATTTAAAAAAGTGGTAACTAAACAAAAACAACTAAAAAGAAAATTTGATAGGTGAAAAGGTGCATTATAGGAATCAATTATGGGAAAGTGCACAGAGTAAGAACTAATCATTAGCTATATTTTGAAGACTTGCATCAAGAGAAATAGCTGCTGTTTGTTTGTTTTAGGGCCTGGCTCTCCTCAGAGGATAATTTCACGTTCATTTTCTACTTGGCCTTGCTCTTTTTGGAATTATTTTATAATTCGATATACACTGATGTGAGCATCCCTATTAAATGTTCCCATCTCCTTTGCCATGCTTCTGTGTTGTTTTGGGTAAGCAGAAATCCATTCCCCATGCACTCATATACAGACCACAAATTTGGCACAGGCAACATTGTTGCATGTCTTCTTATCCTACCAGGCACATAATTATTTTTGAACCAGTCGATAACTTCCATGGCTTCTTCAGGCAAACGTGGCTCTAATTCATTAAAAACTCTGGAAATTACATCAGCTGGAAAGAATGCTAGCACAGATAAATGAAACATTTTTAAACTGAAGTTTCCATTGTTGCTGTATCTTGTGGCCAATCTACTGATCTGAATTTTCTGCCAAATGCATTGGCTGAAAGGAAAAGACAAACTTTATTGGTAACAACTTGAAATACACGTTTAGAAGCCTTTATTGAACCTAACTCCAAATCTGTCATTATGGCATGGGGATTCAATTAGATATTGGGTATTTTAAACTTCAAAGATTTAGACTTTAGGAATTTTGATCTTTAAAGATTTCAGCATCTGGGGTTATGGCATTTGGGATTGTCTTTTGGGATTATGATCATTAACATATATTTATATCCACCCATCCCTCTCTTTACACAAAAGAACATGCAGTACCTACTCTTCTGTATCTCCGTTTTTCACTTAATAACATCTCTCTGAGCTCCTTTCATGTCAGTGCTTAAGGGTGGCAGAATATGTAACCCCCAAACATGCCACTTTGGTAAAAGTATTATATTGAGTAAAAGGCCCTGGAAAAATAGAAGATGTAGGAAGGGCATTGCAGTCTCCCCTTTTCTTTCTAAAAACAGAAGATTAAAAACTCTCATGTGAAAGATATCCTCCTTGTACCAGGAGAAAGGAAACATTATTTGACAAGGAGTAAGAACTCAGAGAATTCTGGACAAACACATCTTGTTAAGATAATTCTTTTCTTCTTTAGCCTCCCTACATAGTTTAGTTAATTTTCCACAACTGCCTCTCTTTGTTTAACCTAGCATAAAAGCATTTGGGTTTTGCCACTTTTTTGGGTCTTCGTCTCCTTATGAGGGTTCCCATGTTACATAAAACTGAAATAAATGTGTAGGCTTTGCTCCTGTTAATCTGTCTTGTCTCAATTCTCAAGCCCAGCTGAAAACCTTAAGAAAGCAGAAGTAAAATTTTACCTCCTCTACAGTGCCTTTTACCCATCCTATCACTTTTTTCCCATTCTAATTTTTTTCTTTTTTTTTTTAAATTATATTTTAAGTTCTGGGGTACATGTGCAGATCATGCAGGATTGTTGCATAGGTACATACATGCCAAGGTGGTTTGCTGCCTCCATCCCCCTGTCACCTATAACTGGCATTTCTCCCCATGTTATCTCTCCCCAATCTTCCCCACCCACTGCTTTTTCTCCCCTAGCTCCCCCCGAGTACACCCCAGTGTGTGATGCTTCCCTTCCTGTGTCCATGTGTTCTCACTGTTCAACACCCACCTATGAGTGAGAACATGGCAGTGTTTGATTTTCTGTTCTTGTGTCAGTTTGCTGAGAATGATGGTTTCCAGATTCATCCATGTCCCTACAAAGGACATGAACTCATCGTTTTTTATGGCTGCATCCTATCATTTTTTGTAACACCACATTGTACTCCATCACATGAATTAACTACTTTTTCTTTAACCAACTTCCCCTAACATTTAAGGGTATACTGTATGTCTCTACGGTAAGTAATGCTATCCTTTAATCTACATACTTTTTTCTCTCATATAAAGGATGGAGTACATCTTTTAAGTGCATTTCTAGAAAAGAAATTTCTGGTTCAAAGGCAGCATGTATTAACAATTTTCATAAATATTAAAAATCAAGAGGTTATTGAAATAAGATCTATTTAAATCAGATAGGAAGTATTACTCATTCCTAAACATAAAATAGCACTGAGAGTTACGTGTGTTAAGAAGGCTGGTACGGCTGGAATGGACTGCTTAGGAAAAGTAGCCCAAGATGATACTGGAGAGGCAGGCAGAGGCCAGATAATGAAAGACCTTCTGAGAAAAACCGTTACTCTCCAAAATTAGGACACTTAACTAAAAATTATTATCGCCAACAGGAGCAAACCAGGACTATCCTATGTGTAACAGACAAATGTGCATCCTGAGTTTAGGAATGATTATTAAGAGTGATAGAAAGGGGGCCGGGCATGGTGGCTTACCCCTTTAATCCCAGCATTTTGGGATGCTGAGGCAGGTGGATTGCTTGAGGCTAGGAGTTTGAGACCAGTCTGGCCAACATGGCCAAAACCTGTCTCTACCAAAAACACAGAAATTAGCTAGGCATGGTGGCGCACGCCTGTAATTCCAGTTTCTTGGGAGTCTAAGGCACGAGAATTGCCTGAACTCAGGAGACAGAGGTTGCTATGAGCCAAGATGGTGTTATTGCACTCCAGCCTGGGCGACAGAGTGAGAGTGTCTCAAAAACAAACAAACAAACAAACCCAGTGACAGAAAGGGCATGGAATGCCTTCTGCAGAGACTCACATAAAAGTGAATGGCAGAATGGGACACTGTTTGGAAATCTGCACAAAGTTCTTGTGAAAAGGCACTATTACATTAGCGGGAGTCTACCCAGAGAAAGCTGAGCCAGAAACTGATAAATGAACCATAATACGAAAAAGAGTCTTTGAAACACAGGCAAACAACTTTGTTAACAATGAGTCTTTTACTCTGATAGCTGGGGATTCCTGAATGATATTCTAAGAAGCATGCATTATCAAAATTGAACCAAAACAAAGAGAAAATTGACTAGATCAATGACCAATAAAAGGCTGAAAAGGTCATAAAAAAGGAATACAGGACATTCCATAGAGGAATGATAGTCTTTTCAATAAAGGGACCTGGAACAGTTGGATACTCACATGCAACAAAGTGAATTTTGACCCATACCTTACACTATATGTAAAAATTAAGGAAAAAAATCAGCCATTAACTTAAATGTAAAACCTGAAACTATATAAACTCTAGAAAAAAAAATGGAAGATAATCTTTGTGACCTTGGGTTAAAAAGACATTTCTTAGATACAAAACCAAAAGACCTTTTATGATCCATAAAAGAAAAAAATAATATGTTGAGTTTTATGAAAATTAAAAACTTCTGCCCTTTGAAAAACACTGTTAAGAGAACAAAAAGACAAGCCACACACTGGGAGAAAATATTTGTAGAAGACATATCTGATAAAGCACTTGTATGCAAAATATATAAAGAATTATCAAAACTCACCAATATGGAAAAAAAATCCAATTTTTTTAAATGGTGAAATATTTGAACAGATTATTAACTAAAGAAAATAAATGGATAGCAAACAAGCACATGCAAAGAAAAGATGTTCAATAGCATTTGCCTCAGGGAAATGAAAATGAAACCCACAATGAAATACCACTACACACCCACTGGAATCACTAAAATTAAAAAGACTGATCACAGTAAGGACTGCAGAGAGTGTGGAGCAACTGGAACTCTCATAAGCTGCTGCTGGAAAAGTAACATGGTACAACCACTTAAAACTGTTGTGGTTTCTCAGAAAGTTAAACATCCATCTACTACATGATCTAGCCCATTCTATTCTTATTTGCCTGAGAGAAAAGATAGCATATGTCCCTAAAAAAGACTTATATGCAGATGTTCATAGCAGCTTTATTGGACATAGCTCCCAAATGAAAAAAAAAAAAAAACAATGTCATCAGGTAAATGGGTAAATAAACTGTGATACATCCATGTAACTGAATATGACTCTGCAATGAAAAGGAATTAACTATTGATACATGAATGGATCTCAAAATAATTGCACTGATTAAAAGAAGAATCAATCAGACTGAAATGAATATATACTGTATTGTTCCACCCACGTAAAACTCTAGAAAATGCAAGGGAACTGATAGTTACGTAAAGCAGATTATTGGTTGTCTGGGGATGGGAGAGAAAAGCAAGAGGATGGAAGTGACGGATTATGAGAGACATAAGAAAACTTTTGAGGGTGATGAATATATCTACTATTTTGATTATGGTAATGCTTTCATGAATGTGAAAACTATCAATTGTACATTATAAACAAGCACACTTTATTGCGTTAATTATACCTTAACAAAGCTTATATATACATATACACACACACACACACACACATATATAAGATTACAAAGAAAATAGGTTACATTAAAATAGTTAACAAAATAAGTTTTGGATATCAATTTATGATATAATTTTTAAGTTATCAGAGATTTATCCCTAAAGAGTATCAGACACAAATAATTTCATAATTTCACAAGTAAATCTGAAAAACCCTCAAAAAGAAGTAATTCATGTTTTACAGGAAAAGTCTTAGATCTATGGAATTCACTAGAAAACTCTGAAACAATCTCCTGTATATAATATATATGTGATATATTTGATATATTTGTGTGTGTATATATACACACATACATACACATATGTATGAACTGTTCAATAAAATGTTATAGTGAAAACTGGCTATCCACTTTGAAAAAATATATCAGAAACGTAAAAATAATTTTCTAATGATCTCAAAAGTCAAATGTAGAAAAAAAGCATGAAAAAATTTAGAAAGAAAAATTCGAAGATATTTGTATAGTCCCACATGAGGAAGCTCTTCCTATGAGATTAAAAATCCAGAAACAATGAGGAAAGCAAAACTAAACCAGATTTGCCATACCCAATGTTAGCGAAGGTGGGGGAAAGGAGCCTTCTCAATCTCAGGAGTTTAATTGATGGAGCCTTGTTGTTGTTGTTGTTGTTGTTGTTACTGTCGAGACAGGGTCTCACTCTCTTGCCCAGGTTGCAATGGCACCATCACAGCTCACTGCAACCTCGCCTTCCCAGGCTCAAGTAATCCTCTCACCTCAGCCTCCCAAAGTGCTGGGATTACAGACATAAGCCACCGCACCCGGCCAATGGAGTCTTTTGCAGAGCAGTCTGGCAATGTTTAAATTGTGACAGTCGTATGTAACAACTCTAGCTCCAGGAATCCATCCTACAGAAACAGTCACATTTGGACACTGATACACATGTACGAAGTCACTCACCACAGCCTTGTTTGTGTAATGGTGGAACAAAAAGCATAAAAACAGAAGTGTCTGTCAATAGAAGAACGATTACATAAATTCAACCCAATGAAAGATTTCTAAGACATACTGCTAAGTTAAAAAAAAACTGGCGGAACAATTCTTATAGCACAAATTAAATGCATTATCGAGGCGTACATATCTACTGTCCTAGGTGGGAAGGATACGTGCTCCCTGGGACTGGGACTATCACGCTGAGAAGGTGAATGGGGACAGGGAGGGGACAGGGAGGATACTCTTCACTCTATGTCTGAATTCTTTGTATCTTTTACAACATCCATTAATTTTTTTTTTTTTTTTTTTTTTTGGTGAAACAGAGTTTCACTCTGTCACCCAGGCTGGAATGCACTGATGCGATCTCAGTCACTGCAACCTCCACCTCCCAGGTTCAAGCAATTCTGCCTCAGCCTCCTGAGTAGCTGGGATTACAGATGCCCACCTCCATGCCCTGCTAATTTTTGTATTTTTAGTAGAGACGGGGTTTCACCATTTTGGCCAGGCTGGTCTCAAACTTCTGACCTCAGGTGATCCACCCGCCTCGGCCTCCCACAGTGCTGGGGTTACAGGCCTGAGCCACCACACCTGGCCCTTTTTTCCTTTCAACCTATGTTTTCTCCTCTATTCATTTGGAAATATATAGTCTGTTTTTATTCTTCTAGTGCCCACCATAGATATTTCAGCATGCATGTTTAACCTAATGGAACCTCAGTTGCCCTTGTAACTGAGCAAAAAAAAAGCCGTAAGGGCTTGGCTCGAGACGCTCACCTCACACAACTGCTCCGGGGTGTTTAAGTTCTACCCTCCCACAGAGCAGCCAATACTGTTACTGTTTTCAACATGTGACAGCAGTGTAGATTACATACACGTTAACCAATTTCTCTGTTCATGTCTTCTTGCAACCCATCTCATTCTCCCAAGATTATTTTCTTTATTCCCGGAGAATGTTCTTCAGTATTTTTGGAGGAGAGATTGGTAATAAATGTTCTCAGTTTATACTCCGAAGTGTCTTCATTTTGCTTTCTCAAAAGAGGATTTCTCTAAGTAGAAATCCTAGGCTAAATCACTTTTCCTTCAACAATTTGAAGATTCCATGGCATGGACATCTGGCTTGAGCTGTTGCTGAAGACGTCCTCTCAGTCCAGCTGCTGTCCTGGTGAGGGAAATCCATCACCTCTCTTGGGCAAGCTGCTCTTCAGTTCAATACAATGGGATTGGATATGGGCTTTTTAAATTCATTTTCTTTGGATTTGATTGGGCTTCTGACTCAGAAATTGTGTCCGTCATCAATTCTGAAACATTCTCAACCAATATTTATTTTAGTGGTTCCTCCTCTCATTTCTCTGCATTTCCTATTTTTTTTGTTTTTGTTTTGTTTTAATTTTTTGAGATGGAATCTCTCTCTGTCATCCAGGCTGGAGTGCAGTGGCACGTTCCCAGCTCACTGCAGCCTCCGCCTTCCAGGTTCAAGGGATTCTCCTGCCTCAGCCTCTTGAGTAGCTGGGATTACAGGTGTGCACCACCATGCCCAGCTAATTTTTATATTTTTAGTAGAGATGGGATTTCACCATTTTGATGAGGCTGGTCTTGAACTCTTGACCTCAAGTGATACACCCACCTCGGCCTCCCAAAGTGCTAGAATTACAGGCATAAGCCACTGCGCCCAGCCTGCATTTCCTATTTCTGGCATATCGATCCAGCATATGTTAAAGCGGTTCATTCTTTCCTGTACATTTCCTAATTCCTCTTGAATATTTTCCATTCCTTTCTCTACATGTATTAGGCATAATTTCTTCTGATAGAACTTCTCATTTACTAAGTTTCTTTCTAGTTGTATCTTATCTATTTAATCTCTCTTTCGAGTTCATTTTTTATTACTGCATTTTGCACTTGTAAAAGTCCTCTTTACTTTTTATGTTCTTGGTCATTTCTCAAAGCCTCTTATTCCTTGGTCATTCTTCTGACACCTTCTTTTGCTTTTTTGAATTTACTAAATATGCTTCAGTTTCTCCATTTGGTAATATCTGCAGTCTTTGTAGATATGATACCATCGTTCATTATTTCTGCTGACCTGTCCACTATAGCTTATTTACTTGTGAGCAATGTGAGTTTATATTGCGAGCTCATGTTCTTTTTGATATTTTCTTGGGAAATTCAGCCTTAATGTGCTTCCTCCAGAGAAGATTTTAGATGGGTTCCTAGGGCTTGATGTTATTTTCAGCCCATAGTGGCCTTAAACTAAATTCTTGGCTGGGGAATTCCAGAACATACAGATGTGGGAAATGTATCCCCAGACTCCATTTAGGTTTCTTGGCCCCTCCATCGGATCTAAGGTCAAGATAGCAAAGTTCCCTTATCATCCTCATCTTTTATCCAGGTCCTACTTTTCACTGACAATGTCATCAGGTCCCAGCTTCACACACAATTCTCAATCCAATTGCCTACTTTGTGTTGGCCCTGGGTATCCCATCCTAAAGCAATGGCCTTGTAAATCTGGAAGCTTGAGGTGCACTGAGATTACAGAAGCCCCCAGGGCACCACCAGCTTCAATTTACAGCTACATCCCTGGAGTGCTGTTTTCTTACCACTTCACCTCACTTTATCTGTCTGCTTACTAAAGCATGGAAAAACAAGATGCTTTTTATATTTTTATCCAGCATTTTGAGGTATTCTGTACCTGGAAGGGCTACTTGTGGTATGTTGGCTGCTCTTCACCCAAATGGAATTTGTTTTCAAAGGAGGAAAAACAAATTATAGGAGAGCGTTTACGTCTGGATACTCACGAAGTCTGAGGATTAGCTTCTATTTCCCTATCGGTTAGAGTAGGGACAGTAAGCTGGTTGCCTGTTAATATTAATATTGTTTAAGTGAAGCGAGCCATGCTCATTTATTGATGTATTATCCATGGCTGCTCTTCAGCTACGGCAGCAGAGTTGAGTACCTGCGACAGAAACCCCATGGGCTTCAAATAATGAAATATTTACCATCTGGCCTTTAAGAAGAAGGATTGCTAACCCCTTAACTAGAAAGCACCTGCAAAGAAAACACTTCCTCTGTTGTGTATTGATTTTCCCAGTCTGTGGAATGGGCGTGTTGATCCTTTCTGCTGCTCTTCTCTCTTAGCCATGATGGATAATTACAAAGAAAGTATTGGTAAAAAAAAGTTTTGAAAATCCAAACTGAAACTGCTTATAAACCCAAGGTCTTTTACTGTTTTATTCATAGACTCAGGAAAGGCCTGTGATTTTCAGACAGCATGGGGATTGTTTTAAATTTTGAAATGAGATTGACAACACTTAGAATGAGCATGCTTCAAAACACTGAGAAATAATTCAAGAGTGCTTCCTGACGCTCACACACCCAACCTTCCAGTGCCTGAGGGAGCGCTCGGCGTCTGTGCCCCTCCAGATCTAGGGTTTGAAGCACCCGCTCAGGAAGAAGAATTGCTGCACGGCTGTGGGATGCAGTGCTCTCCCCAGATGCGAGGCATCATGGCGTTCAGGTGCAGAGTCTTTATTACCAGTGGGTGAGACAGCAGCAGGCAGTGAAGCCGGGCACTGCTTCCCTCCCTTCCTCTCTGTCTTCACCTTTCAGGTGACCAATCTCATCCCAGTGGGCCTTTCTGGCCTCCAGGGTTTCCAGGAATGCACGGCCTCAGTGTCAATAGAGGGTCTGGTGATTCAGAGCTACTGAAGAGTGAAGGAGAGTTTGCATCAAGACTAGAGATGCCCTGCTGCCTGCAGAGCAGAGGGCAGGCAGAGGATAGTCCATGAGGTGGAGGGTGGCAGAAGTTCCCAGGCAGCCAGCAGGACCCTCCGTGTGCTGCCCCAGAGAGGGCAGGAACTGTGAGACAGCCACGCCCGCTGCTGCTGCTGGCTGTGCCGGAGAAGGAGGGTCCCTCACAGCAAACAGGAAACTTTCCTGAGCATTCTGCTTCCATTCAGCTCTCACCTACTGGGCATTTCCTGAGGATCTGTGATATGGAGGGCAACAGGGCCACCAGCAGGCACAGCCTGGGGAGGTTGCAAGAGGCCATCCGAGCACAGAGGGGGAGTAGCAGAGAGACTTAAGTTCCGGCCTCCCAGGCTCAGTTTCAATATCACTGATATAATTCATATTGTATTGATTTATCTTTTTCCTATTTCCTCCACTAGACTGTCAGCTCCACAAGGGTGAGATTTTCATCAGTTTTGTTTACCATGATATCCCTTAATGCCTAGAGCAGGGTTTGGCACCTAGGGGGCGCTCAACAAACATTGCTGAAAGAATAAACAAATGGACCAAAAATACTTTTAAAATCATTTCATTGACTCTGACCTGTCTGTGCCAGTGTGTTAAATTCGTTGCCATGCCATCACACAGTGAGACCTGACACAGCCGCCGTCACTCTGTCCTGACACCTGGCTGCAGAGGCCTCATGGTGCCTGTGGGGAAGCACCTGTTAGCCACAAGCCACACAAGGCAGAAGGCAGAGGTCCTGGGCAAGCTGGAGTGACATGCTGCACACAGTGCGATGTGATCTACCTCAGACGGGCTCCCGGCACAGGCGTGGTCCCGCTGCCCAGCCTGCTCCCTCTCTCTCAGAGCACCCTAGCCCCTCTGACTCAGCCGGCAGACCCAGCCCCTGGGCATGGCACACCACATGCACTGGGGGAAGCTCTGTCTACCTGTACAGCCCAGAATCCCCCCTGGCACCATGGCTGGCCCACCTCATTTCTCTACCTGCCTCTCTCTGTGGGTGAGTCTCCCGTGGTGCCTCTCCTCAAGAAAAAAGCCGCCACCCTGGGGTTGCCTGGGTTTAGATGCCAAGATGGAACATTACAAGTTGGCTTTCAAGTCCCAGAAATACTGTTCTGGTGCCAAGGCACACTATCACAGAGGATGCACCCAAGCCTTATGACTTTGAGAGGGACGTTTATAAAGTACCACGCAGTCAGTAGAAAGAAGCCAGATACGATGATGTGTCCAGTCTCCTTGAAAGCAGAGGCATCCTGGATCCCCACTTTTCTGTGAGGATTCCAGCTGGTGCTTTATAAAATACAGTAGAGTGGATCTGCACAGGCTCTGGGGCCCCAGAAGTGGTTCTGCTGTTTCTTTTCCAGGTGTCCTTGAGCCAGGGACTCACCTGCAGGTGAGTCTGTGTGCCCTAACCTCCTCCTCCCTCGTAGAGGTTACAGCCCAAATGTCTTTCAACAGCCTCACTTAGGTGCCATGAGGATGGAATTCACTAGCCCCATTTGACATTGAGGAACCCAAGGCTCAAAGAGGTCAGGTGGCCTTCCGCAAATCCCACAGCACCAGGATCAGGGAGAATACTGCCTGGCCTCCAGCCCAGGCAGAGCTGGGCCCACTGCAGGATGCAATTACACCTGCATGCTAGAAAAGTAGCTTTCCCCTTGGAAGGATAGGATCGAGGTGGGCAGCAAGGGGGTCCCGGAGGAGAGGAGCCAGAAAATGCAGCCAGAAGCCACACTTGTGCACCCACACACCGGGACCACATGCTCACACCCCCAAGCCCACACCCATGTGCACAGCTTGAGCCTGTCTGCTGGGTCGGTGACTTCTGGGGCTCCACGCCTCACACCTCCCCATATCTATAAGGGAGGTGTCTTGCACGTCAAAGGCATAAAGAGGACAGTCTTACAATTGTGTAGCTTATGGTGACACAGTGTTCAAAGTTGCATTCTTCTTTGTCCAAAAAAATACTTAATAAAGAAAGTAGAAGTGTGTGGTGACTCACAGAACCCTGAAGTAATGCTCTCCATAGTCCTTCCCTCTTCAAGAGTCAAGAAAAATATTCTCAAAGGTAGCAGTTTCGGCCAGGCATGGTGGCTCATGCCTATAATCCCAGCACTTTGGGAGGCCAAGGTGGAGGGAACACCTGAGATCAGGAGTTCAAGACCAGCCTGGTCAACATGGTGAAACCCCGTCTCTACAGAAATACAACAATTAGCCAGGCATGATGGCAGGTGCCTGTAATCCCAGCTACTTGGGAGAGGCGGGAGAATCGCTTGAACCCGGGAAGTAGAGGCTGCAGTGAGCCAAGATCATGCCATTGCACTCCAGCCTGGGCAATAGAGCAAGACTCCACCTCAAAAAAAAAAAAAAAAGGTGGCAGTTTCCACTTATGATATTTATGCATGTACAGCCATCCTCTGTCCCTGTCAAACCGAGTACACATCCTGGCTTAGGTAGGCATGTGAAAGTCAGTCTCCCTCACTCTAACTGTGCTGCCTCATGGGCCTGTGTGCAGACAAGGGATGGGCTCAGAGGCTGCCATCAGGTTATGGAGCGGAGCCACGTGGCAGGTTAGCATCAGTGCTTGGGTTTAGAGCTGCATCTGATCACAGCTTATAATCCTGCCAGTGGCAGGACAACGGAACAAGGTCAGTGAGAATCCTGCTCCCAGAGAACACAGGAGAGACCTCAGGGACCTCCCAGTTCAGGGCTCTGGGACCTGAAGCACCTGTTTCATAAAAGGCAGATTCCCGCCTCCCACCCCCAGGGATGTTGATTCACGAGATCTGGGACAGAGCCTGAAAATCCTCCTGAAATTCAGAAAATGATGCAAATAATAAACCCAATCATTCTAAAACACCAGCAGCACAGCCCTCATGGCCTCCACCGTGAGCTCTGCTCTGCTCTAACTTGTTAAACCCTCACAACACCCAGAGGAGGTGGGCAGTCATGTAGTAGCACCATTATTACTATTTTAACAACCACTCCCCTCCCCTGTGCTGCAGGAGGCCATCCAGAGTCATGTGCAGAAATGCTAATCTCGTCCTCCCACGCCTTCTAATGAGGACAGTGATGGGTTTGCTCAAGGTCAGGCTGAGTGACAGAGGGGCTCTTGGGGCCTCTCAACTCCAATTTCTCTGCTCATTCCGCTTCCCAGAGACCCGCCTTCATCTGCCTTGCTTTGCTCTGCAGCCCCTAAGCCCAGCTCTGACTGAGGGATGTCAGGTGTGGCTGGAAGGGAAACCAGGGGCTGGGGTGGGGGTGGGAGAGAGGTATTTTGCAGTGAGCCTGAAACCACAGAACTAAACGATCTCTTGTTGTGATGATGCTGACAAACGTGGGCCAGACAAAGGTTGTGCCCACTCTCCCTGCCGTAGGGCAGCCCATCACCACCGCCCAAAAGCATTCTGTTTGCTTCTGATGCCCCCTGTTGCCTTGCGGAGCCCCACAGGCAGCTGAGGGTGGGGGCTGGCCTCCCTTTTGCTGCCCTGTCTCCGGAGGCAAGCAGCACCCACCTGCCCTCTTGGCATCCTCCCTGGCTCTTGCTCTGGGGTGGGGTTGCTGTTTTCCACCCAGCACAGTGCTCTGGGCCTCAGATCTCTCACCCAGAGGGCCAGGGCATGAATAGGGCCCTAGGGCTGGCTGATGCCACACAGTGGATGCCAGGACCACAGAGCTACCCTGTTCCCCATCCTCAGCCTCATACACTGTGAGGGAAGGGCTGCATGACCTTCCTCAAGGACATCTCAAAACCTGGGGTGGCCCCATTGTTTTCTTGGAGGGCCTGTCTCCCTGTATATAAACCTGCCCTGCTGGACAGATGCAGAAAACACAATTGAACAGATTCACTCTAGGAGGCCCGTGCCCCTCCTGGCCCCTCCTGGCCCCTCCCAAGGGGAGCCCCTTTACCCTCTCCCATGGCAGGAGCCAGGGCAATCTGAGGGATGAGCAGGGACGCTCACAACCTCCCCTGGCTCTACTCCACTTGTTCTGAAGCTGGGCAGTGGGGCCAGTGGCCAAGGAGGCACCTGGGGCAAATCACAGCCCCCTTCCCACCCACGAGGTGCCCAAAAGAGTGACAGGGATAATTCCAGCACCTCTGCCACAGGGTTGTTGAGAGGCATACGTAAGATAATACTTTAAAACTTGTAAAAGCAGGCTTAGCAAACATCCTGCTACCTGGGGCTCATGGCATCCTGTGGACCACCCCCAAACTCCCAACACACTGTTTCCCTAGAGCTGAGGTTGAGTCCACACTGGACCCCATCTAGGGCCAGGCCGTCTGGCTGCCACCAAGTCTCCTCCCCCATCTCCCACTGGACTCACAGGCATCAAACACTGACTGGCCTGCCTGGGCACCCAATCCACCAGCCCCTTGTCGCCCAAGGACACTCCCATTAGCCACAGACAGGGTCCTAGGAGAATGTCACCGCCAGTGACCCATGGTGTGGACAACACAGTTTTATGACAAGAACTTCCCCAGTTTTGTCACCCTCTGCAGGGACAGGGCAGCCTGGGGTGTGTGTGTGACTGGGGAACCTGGCACATTTGCCTAGAGTGCCAATGTGACTCATAAAACATTGGTTTCATGTTAAAACAAATGCAGGCAGCAAAAGCAAAATAGAAATGCTACACAAGTTTTTACTATAAAAGTGAAATAGATTTTGATCATGACTAGACAAGCCAGTGGTGTTCCCGCAGTCCGGCGGGGTGTCACTCCCTTCTCTCCTTGGAGACTTTTCACTGGAGCCAAGCCAGGAACAAGCCCTTCAGGAGGCTTAGGGGTTTGCTAACAAATAGCCCCCTCCCTCTAGTCCCTATCCCCCAAAACCCACACACCAAGGGATTCCAAAATCCAGGTAAACAGAAACACTGCAGTCAAGTATCACTCTTAAGAAATGAAACCTGGGCCTCCCAACTAGACCTTAAAGCAGAGGGCACAAGGCCACATCCTGCAGCCTCCTGGAGCTGGGTGCAGGTGGCCAGTGACACACAGCTCAGATGCACTCAAAGCCTGGTGTGGCCTTGCTGTAAGAGACAGCTCTCCTCTGGACCTGAGAACCTGGGAGAGGCTACTCTCCCATCAATGTGACCTAAAGCCAGCAAGAATGACCTCTGGCCGGTTTTGTGAAGGATAGGAGACCCCCAGGACAGGTATACCTGGCCTACAAGGAAAGTTTCCTGGCTGGGCACCACTCCATACCCATGTACTAACCTCAGGCAGGCCCAGGTATTGCACCCAGTACAAATTGAAGGTGGCAAATTCAAGGTAGCCACAAATTTCTGGCGTTCCAGCCATCAAGAGATGTCCTCTATGTCTCTTCTTCTTGAATCCTGATGGGCCTCAGCCTTGCTTTGACCAAAAGAAGACACAACAAATGATGCTGCACCAGTTCTGGGCCTGTCCCTCAGAGGGCCTGGCAGCTTCCACGTGCTCCTTCTTGGAACCCAGGGACTAAAAACCCAGGAAGTCCAACCTCGATGATGTGATGGTTTGAGGCCAGCAGAGAGGTCCTGAAGGACAAGAGATCCGCTTAGATGTTGCAGCCTCAGCTGAGCTCCCGGCTGCCATGCAGCTTGTTGAACAATCCCTGATGACAACCTTCCAAATTCCTGACACATGTTTTGTGAGCAATGATAATGATTATAGTTGTTTGCATTAAGTTTTGGAGTGGTTTGTTACACACAGGTGGATTGCTGAAACACCAGGCCATATGAAACAAACAGGAGGCAGAACAAGCCTGTGGGAGACGTGAGTCTCAGAATGAGTCGGCAGGATGCAGGCACCCAAAGGAAGAGTCCCCTCACTCCCAGGACACCGTAAGTGTTGGTCTCCAAATGATGCCTGGAGCTGGGGTCAGCGGAAATGTCTCAGCTTGCTATGGTGGTCTCATCTGTGACCATAGGTTAAGTAGAGACTGCTGATCCTGGCTCAGGGAGACAGAGCTGCTGCTTTTCTTGACTTCCATCTTACCAACAGTGATTTTGACCTTGAACTGGAACTTCATCTTAGCAGCAGTGATGGAAGACCCACTACATTCTTCCACATAGTTAACTGAAGATTCCTGTCACATCGCATCCTCAACCAGTAAGATTATGGCAAGGACTTGATGAATCAAATCTGCAGTCCCCTGAGACAAATGGCATTAATAACACTCTCAGTTTTAAGTGCTCCATTGTGCAAGCTTCAGGGTGTTTGTTTCTCCACTGGGCTGGGACCAGTGGCTGATGCTTCCACATTATTACCTACTTCTCTCCTGGAAGCAGAGTGTCAGCAAGGTCTATGGGGTGTCACAGTCCTATTACCAAATGTTTCTCGGCCCAAAGTGAACAGGGTGCCTCCTCCACAGCAGAAACCACTGGAGACCTTCCCCAGACTATCAAGCAAAGCCAGGTCCCCATGGGTTGCCCCATCCAGGCAGGCACACAGAAAGAGATTTTCCCAATATGTAATATCTCACTCCAGGAATGCAAAACGTTTCCTCTCAAATGATATCCAGTAAAGTTTCGAGAAGCAGTGCCCGCTTGGTACCACACTCTCCAACATGTAAATATTAATTTCAAATTCCGAAAAGTGTGTAATAAGGTCTTTACTAGTCTGTTTCTAGGAAATGAATCCCACACAGTAAATAACAGATTTTCCAGCACTGCGGTGATTTAAACAGTGGGTCAGAGGTCCCTCCTGAGCAGGCCTAACCTCTCCTTTGATTCTGCCTACAACTTTGACCTCATTCAAAGCAAAACTCCACCTGTCACAGTCAGTAGGCTTGGTGACCCCTACATGGGGTCCTCTCACCACTATTTCCCAGGAGCCAAGGAAAAATCCTGCACCCTGAGACAGGAAGCTGATTTTGATTGGAAATTACAAAGGAAGAGGAAAGCATCATATCTAGAGAAATTTCAGAGTCATCCACAGATGGCAGGTGGGAGCCCAGGTGTGGGCTGGGTGGTGAGCAGGTGTCTATGGTATGGAACAGCCCTAAAGATTTGGCCTTACCCATGAGGGTGACATTGGCTGCAAATCAGAATGCCTGGGTTATAGACCTGACTTTCCCTGGCATAACTGTGGACAAACTAAATGGTTTAGGCTGATGATTTTTAAACTTTATCCCACACCAGAACCACCTAGAAGGTTTGTCACAACACAGATTAATGCCCTTCCCTCCTTCCTACCCCTGGGATTCAGTCCACTTCTGTGTTCTGTTCAACCTATACCCCAACTGTTTAACATTTGAATGTGTCACAAAAAGTTAAAATTTAGAAAATTTTACTTATTTGTTTATTTATTTATTATACTTTAAGTTCTGGAGTACATGTGCAGATCGTGCAGGTTTGTTACATAGGTATACACATGCCATGGTGGTGGCTTGCTGCATCCATCACTACATCATCTACATCAGGTATTTCTCCTAATGTTGTCCCTCACAAATCCCCTCAACCCCTGGTATTCCTCCCCTAGCCCCCCACCCCCTAGATGTGTGTGATGTTCCCCTCCCTGTGTCATGTTTTCTCATTGTTCAACACCCACTTATGAATGAGAACATGCAGTGTTTGGTTTTCTGTTCTTGTATCAATTTGCTGAGAATGATGGTTTCCAGTTTCATCCATGTCCCTGCAAAGGACATGAACTCATCCTTTTTTATGGCTGCATAGTATTCCATGGTGTATATGTGCCACATTTTCTTTATCTAGTCTATCATTGATGGGCATTTCGGTTTGTTCCAGGTCTTTGCCATTGTAAACAATGCCACAATAATCATACATGTACATGTGTCTTTATAATAGAATAATTTATAATCCGTTGGGTATATATCCAGTAATGGGATTGTTAGGTCAAATGGTATTTCTATTTCTAGATCCTTGAGGAATCACCACACTGTCTTTCACAATGGTTGAATTAATTTACACTCCCACCAACAATGTAAAAGCATTCCTTTTTCTCCACATCCTCTCCAGCATCTGTTGTCTCATAATTTTTTAATGACTGCCATTCTAACTGGCGTGAGGTAGTATCTTAACGTAGTTTTGATTTGCATTTCTTTAATAATCAGTGATGATGATCTTTTTTCATGTTTGTTGGCTGCATAAAGGTCTTCTTTTAAAAAGTGTCTGTGCATATCCTTCACCCACTTTTTGATGGGGTTGGTTTTTTCTTGTAAATTTGTTTGAAGTTCTCTATAGATTCTGGATATTAGCCCTCTGTCAGATGGGTAGATTGCAAAAATTTTTGCCCATTCTGTTGGTTGCCAGTTCACTCTATTGACAGTTTCTTTTGCTATGCAGAAGCTCTTAAATTTAATTAGGTCTCATTTGTCTATTTTGGCTTTTGTTGCCATTGCTTTCAGTTTTAGTTATGAAGTCCTTGCCCATGCCTATGTCCTGAATGGTATTGCCTAGGTTTTCTTCTAGAGTTTTTATGGTGTTAGGCCTCATGTTTAAATCTTTAATCCATCTAGGGTTAATTTTTATATAAGGTATAAGGATGGGATCCAGTTTCAGCTTTCTGCATATGGCTAGCCAGTTTTTCCAATACCATTTATTAAATAGGGAATCCCTTCCCCATTGCTTGTTTTTGTTAGGTTTGTCAAAGATCAGATGGTTGTAGATGTGTGGCATTCTTTCTGCGTCCTCTGTTCTGTTCCATTGGTCTATATCTCTGTTTTGGTACCAGTACCATGCTGTTTTGATTACAGTAGCCTTGTAATAAAGTTTGAAGTCAGACAGTGTGATGCCTCCAGCTTTGTTCTTTTTGCTTAGGAATGTCTTGGTTATGTGGGCTCTTTTTTGGTTCCATATGAAGTTTAAAATGGTTTTTTCCAATTCTGTGAAGAAAGTCATTGGTAGCTTGATGGGGATAGCATTGAATCTATAAATTACTTTGGGCAATATGGCCATTTTCACAATATTGATTCTTCCTAACCATGAGCATAGAATGTTTTTCCATCTGTTTGTGTCTTCTCTTATTTTCTTGAGCAGTGGTTTGTAGTTCTCCTTGAAGAGGTCCTTCACATCCCTTGTTGGTTGTATACCTAGGTATTTTATTCTCTTTGTAGCAACTGTGAATGGGAGTTCACTCATGATTTGGCTATTATTGGTGTACAGGAATACTTGTGATTTCTGCACATTGATTTTGTATCCTGAGACTTTGCTGAAGTTGCTTATCAGCTTAAGGAGATTTTGGGCTGAGATGATGGGGTTTTCTAAATATATAATCATGTCATCTGCAAACAGGGACAATTTGATGTCCTCTCTTCCTATTCGAATAGTCTTTATTTCTTTCTCTTGCCTGATGGCCCTAGCCAGAACTTCCAATACTATGTTAAATGGGAGTGGTGAGAGAGGGGGTCCTTGTCCTGTGCAAGTTTTCAAAGAGAATGCTTCCAGTTTTTGCCCATTCACTATGATATTGGCTGTGGGTTTGTCATAAATAGCTCTTAATATTTTGAGATGCAATCCATCAATACCTAGTTTTTTGAGAGTTTTTAGCATAAAGTGCTGTTGAATTTTGTTGAAGGCCTTCTCTGCATCTATTGAGATAATCGTGGTTTTTGTCTTTGGTTCTGTTTATGTGGTGGATTACATTTATAGATTTGCAGATGTTGAACCAGCCTTTAAAAAAAAGTCTAGGGCTTCCCTTGAAAAGCAAGTAGATGGTGCTACACAAAGCCTGCCCAGCAACAGCTGACTAGGGCAGTTCTGCCTAAAGAGCCTTCTACAAAGATGGGATGCTCTATGCTGACCAGCAGGTAGGCAGTGGCTGGTGCGGCTGCTGGACCCTTGAAACACCCCAGGTGGGACTCTGGGAAATGCCCTGTGGGGCAGACTCAGCCCTAAATACCTGGAAAACCAAGGGAACAGCCCTCATTTTCCCTCAGGCATAGGAGAACTAGTCCTTCACCTTCCCCATTCCCCCATGGGTTTAAACAGGCTGTGAAGGAATCACCCGTGTTTTCTAAAGGCTCTGTGAAACCCACATGTTCAGTACATCTATTACAAGCCTCCTGCCTGAAGTGGCCCTGAGAGATCCCACCCAAGACTTTTGATTACAAGGTTAGACCCATCTGACAACGGAGGGGATCTGGATAGGGGCTGGCAGTGACTAGGTTCACACAGGAAGGGGCACCAGCTGCCCTTCCTCTAGAAGAGGGGTCTTCTGTGGCCAGGAGGATGGCAAGGGGCAGTGGCAGCTCTGCAAGGTGGCTGAGGGCCAGGAGAGCACAGTGGCTCAGGGTGTGGCCTCTGGAGACAGACGCCATGGGTTTGAATGACTCGCTAGCTACTTTGCCTCTTTGTGGCCAATGAATAAGGGGAGGGTCATCCAGGCAAGCACAGGGCTTACAGGGACTCCAACATGACACAGATTCACTCAGAGCCTGGCCTGGCCTCGCTGGAAGAGACACGAGGCACAGCCCTGCTGAGTGCTGGCGTGTGCCCCTGGGAGCAGTAGATAATACATCCCCGCCAGCAAGCTGACCCACTATGCATTCACCACTGTGGCCAGTGACCCTCCAAAGAGAAGGTTAAACAAAAGGTGAAGCTACATACTCAGCTAGGCCTTTGGGGTGACAGATACAGACACGCAGTTTCCTGGAACCTTTCATCACACAGTCTGGAAGTGTGTGTGGCTCTAATACATGACTAAACAATGCCAACAACGACTGCATTGATACGGGTTTACAATACACACAGCCTTCCCCAGGGATGAGAATTGACATGCTGAGTCTTCACAATGCTGGTGGACCCCAGGGTTGAGAGTGAGGGCACAAGTAGAGAAGAAGCTCACCATCTCCTAGCTGTGTGGCCTTGGCCATGTGGCCTACCCTCTTTGTGCTTCAGTCACTTCAGCTACAAAGTGGGCAAAGAGTACCTACTCCCAGAATTGTTGTGATGATAAAAGTAAATAATATAAGTAAGGTGCTTGGAGCAGAACCTGGACCATGGCAAGCACCCAGGAAATGTTAGCTGCCATTGTCACAATGTCACCGCCATGACCATGAGGGTGCATTTTCCAGAGGGAGCATTTTGGAAAACACATCAGCCTTGTCTGTATATTAGCAATGTAAGAAACTCCAGGCTGGAAGCAATGGCTCACGCCTCCAATCCCAATACATTGGGAGGCCGAGGTGGGAGGATCGCTTGAGCCCAGGAATTCGCGACCAACCTGGGCAACATGGTGAAACCTCATCTCTGCTAAAAATACAAAACATTTAGCCAGGCATTGTGGCACATGGCTGTAGTGCCAGCTATTCAGGAGGCTGAGGTGGAAGAATCATCTGAGCCTGGGAAGTTGAGGCTGCAGTGAGCTGGAGTCGCACCACTGCACTCCACCCTGGCAACAGAGTGAGGCCCTGTTTTGAAAAAAAGAAAAAAGAAAAGAAATTCTAGCGGAGCAATGGTGAGAAAAATGAATAGGATGTGCATACTAGGAGGAGAATGGAAAGCAAAGACCAGGCGAGCTGGTTGTGATCTGAAAACCAATAGCAAGTGAGATTCCTTCCAGGACTCATGTGGATCAATATAGAAGAGCATTCTCGCCAAAGAAATCAATTGCTCACACGCACTGTTGATGGTGGGCTTCTTTTCCTAGGAAGGAAAGGTGCGTCAGCCAATCCTGAGCCAGAAACCAAAGCACCCAGCTCCAGAGAAAAGGTTCTGGTGCTACAAATGACAATCTCTGCAGGAATTAGGGAAAATGATAACACCAGACAGAGCAGCCACAAAAAAATCAAACTTCTAAAATAAGTTTCATTTGGAAACTCCCTTTATAGTGTGGCTCTCACTTTATTTATACTTGAAATATTTCCAAAGCTTAACTACCTTTTCTCCATTGACTACATGAAATTCGTTACACAAAAATGTAGTCTGCAAAAAAAAATACAAGTGTGAATAAATCAGTTCCCCTGCGTTTCTATCAAGAATAGAAATTTTTGAGTTGTTTTTCATGTCAACTTTTTGGTACACACGAAAAGGTATCTAATATTGATCTTCTAATTTCTAAAATGCAAAGACTTGTTTGACACCTGGAATTCAAAAGAAGTCCTTATTGGCTCTCCAGTCCCCATCCAGACCTTCTCACCTTCCTGAGCCCTGTTCAAATAGGACTTCATTTCCTTTCAGACCGATTGATTCATCATGCATGAAAAATAAATGGCACATACTTTACCCAAGACACTATTCAGCAGCCTACAGACACTGGTAATCGGGGCCATGTCTTATTAGTCCCTGACTTTCACAGTCTGGAAGAGAACAAGTTCTCTGGAAGTGCCAAAGAGTGGACAGAAGGATGGATAGACACAGAAAGCTGCAGAAGGAGCTATGCCCCCAGTCAGTACCTGCCTCAGCCTCCTGGCTCCAGCATACCCATTACCACACCCCCAGGCCGCTTCATGCAGAAATCAGTCAGGCACTAGTCCTCACCTGCTAACATATTGACATCTGCTAGAGACAGAAGCCCAGCTCTGTGCCCTTCCAAGCTTCAC
The DNA here is from genome assembly GCA_963573385.1 of Cacajao melanocephalus. Classification (NCBI taxonomy): domain Eukaryota; kingdom Metazoa; phylum Chordata; class Mammalia; order Primates; family Pitheciidae; genus Cacajao; species Cacajao melanocephalus. Next base: position 63,145 of record CAUYLG010054599.1, on the reverse strand, counting down.
TCCTGTCCACTCCATTCCTCACCTCCCTCATCCCCCGATCCCCACAGCCCCTTATTCTCCAGTCACACCTAACTTCCCAGCACCCAGGACACCCTGCTGGGCCCTTGTACAGGAATGCTGTCCCTTCCCTCCTCCACTAAGCAAAGCACAGTCTATCCTTCAAGGCCTGACCAATGTCTGCAGGGCCTTCCTGCCCTGATGCATCAGGCAGCCCAAGGGGGAAGCCCTGTGCCCCTTGCACCCTGGCCAGACTCTGGGGCAGCCCTTTCTGCAACTCATCTTTGTGCATCTTTCTCCCGGACCAGACCAGACAGGAGGCTCCAAAGGAAAGGAGGCATATTTCTAGCACAATGGGTTCCCGAGCATCCAGCCTATGCTTGGGGCATCGTTTATGCTCAGTGAGTCAGTGGGTGAGTGAGCAGGGAGGTGGGGAGGTGGGTGAGCCAGTGAGTGACTGCACAAATGGGTGAGCGAGTGAACATGGAGATAGACAAATGGACCTAGGGGTGCCTCAAGTTTCTGCTTCCACCCAAAGACTTTCACGTCTGAGTCACCCAAAGCAAAGCTACGACTCTGCCCCTGGCTCCCTCCACTGGCATCTCCCCTGTATTTCCCATCTTCCAAAGCAGCTCTTTGTCTTCGCCAAGACCTCTGGATCTTTCATCTTCTCTGATCTTCCTGATTCAAATCTTACCCCTGGCTTCACCTTGCCTTGCTTGGTCCACCTCCTCCCCGGACATGTGGCTCTGTCTACTCTTCATGCCTTTGTTCCAAATGACTCACTTAACTGAGTCTGAGCTAATCCTACTTCATCACGCTGGGAAGCCCTTCCAAAGCCCGTCCTCTCCCTCCCTGCTTTCGAGAGCAGGCGTCAGTCCACACACTCCTTTCCGATACCACTGTCCAGGCTCTTCTCCTGCCCTCTGCCCCTCCTCTCCTGCCTCCAGCTGCGGGACTTCCAAAGCAGTGCTTCTCCCACCCCAGGCCTGGTTGCCTCATGGCCTCTCCCTGACACTGCTGTCCCCATGTCCCGCTGGCCACAAATGAGGTACACAGCATGCCACAGGCTGGGATGCTCCAGCGGTGAACAAGCTGCCTGACCTCCCCGCCTTCCGAATCATTTCTCCTTTTGTGTTTTCTTTTTTAAAATAGAATTTACCACTTGGGGAAGGAAATAAAAGTGTATTTCATTTTGTCATTGAAACAGAGCTTCACTGAGATACACTGAGAAATGCAATCTCTTTTCTGTCTATCAGGAAGGGTAAATAAAGCTAAATAAACCTACCATGGAATAGGTGTCAGCAGTTAAAATAAGGCAAATCTTTATTTAGTTTTGTGGAAAAAAAAAAGTTATAGGACAATGTATGGATTATGCTATCATTTACATGAAAAAATAAATATGCAAATAAAACTATATATTTGTCTCTTTGTACACACCTACATAAATGCACATAAATCACCTGGAAACACACACATTAAATCCATGGCAGTGCTGGCCTCTGCAAGGGGCAGAGTGGAGGAGGCAACATAGACTCTGAGGTTTATAGTAAGAATGTGCTCCTTGTAAAATTAAAAATAAAATTTAAAAATAGATAAAATTACCTTGAAATATCACAAATGCTCGTTCCCTCAATACCTCTTAGGTTGGCTGCTTCTCATTGGCTTGAAATAAAAGATGACTCATCACTCCTTCGAAACATCTTATTCTTCACAGAATTGAGACCCATGCATAGTTTCAGAATGTGAAATTAGGCCATAGTTCAAAGATTGAGAAATGCAAAGTTAAGGCAAAGTAAAAACGAAAGGGTTTGAGAGGCAGATCTGAGGAGGCAGCTCTCAGGGCTGGCTCCAGCCCAACCCCACCCTGCACACCTGCCGTGTGCTCCACTACAATCCAAGGCAGCCAGATGACAGGGACTCCAGGCAAAGGGGTCCATCTCTTCCTTCAACATTTGAAACTGGAAACATGCAGTTGCAATTTTTGTAACAGGCAAGCTGAGGCTTTTGGATATTGATACCTACATTTCCAGTTGGCATTCATTTTCACAGCAACTAGAAATTCTCCTGAACGCCCTGATTTTTTTAAGTCCTTCCAAAAGCATGGAAAAACAGAAATGATCTACCATACAGAAATACATAAGAAACAAAACTCAGCTGAGTTGGAAGCAACAGCCTGCCTGTCCACTTCTCATGTCCCAACGGCCCTGGGTTCCCACCTGCACATCAACCCACTTGCTAGAAAACCTAGGCCAACAGGTGTCTGATCACACTGAGTCTGGCTGGCCAAGACATTCCAGGGAGACACCAGTCTGACATCCTGGAAATGAGGCTGCTCAGGATGAAAACGGCAGCCTACCCAACCCCAGAGTTCCAATCAGGTGAGCGGGCTTGTTCACAAGGCGCAGGGCCAAGAAGTAGACTGTATTACAGTCGGTGAAAGCCTGGCTAATTCAACAGCATAGGCAGGCAAGGCTGAATCTTGGAGGCAAATGTTAGCAATGCTCTCTCCTTGGGAGAGACTGTCATGGCTAAAGTGAGGGAGCATTTGGTCTCCTTGGAAAGGCTATCCCCATGCAGGAATATAAGAGATAAGATATAGCATATAAGAAAGCTTATATGCCCTTAGCCAAGAGGCACTTCTGAAGATCCCATAACTCAGCAAGTCTCAAAGAGAATTTGACCTCCCGAGGACATGCCTACCAGGGTGGATCACTGGATGGCTGAGTTTTTGGATGTAGAGGAACAAATGGCTTCAGGTCCCTATGGGCTTGGTGAAGCCTGAGTCTGCCCTTGGTGGATGGAGAGCCCTGGTATTCAGTTCTGGGGACTCCTCCCCTTCAAGGACCATGAAAACCTTTACTGAGTGTCTCCCATCAGGCCTGTTCCACATGCTCCGCAGAAAGTCATTCAGCAAAAAATGTTCCCCTTCCCATCTCCCACTATGGGAGATGCTCTGGGAAAGTACAGATTTGACCAAAGTCACCAAAGCAGTGAGTGACAGGCATTAAAAAGGGCACTCGGGTCTTTGGCTCTCATGGCACCTGCTGAAACATGGATCATTTTCAGTGTGAGGTCAACAGGGTATATTCAGGGGCTCTTCTAAGGATAGTGTCACTTCTGCGCCCCAGTGAAGGGATCTAAATGGCTTTGACGTGTCCTCCCTAGTGGAGAAGAAGCAGAAGAGGGAGGAAAAACAGAAATTGGAGAAGCTCTAGCCTAGGTGCACCCCCAAGGAAATAGGCCCACAAGTCACATGAGTTGTGAAACTAGCAGTAACGCCTGTATTCACTTCAATTTCTATTCAAGAGGCACAGCTGTCTCGTTCTTAAAGATTGCTCATGACAGCGAAATTAAAGGCAAAACGAAGGACCCAAATAATATATGCACCCTCCCCCCATAGAGACAACCATACTCAAATAAAGCACATGGGCTGTGAGAACTCAGGAGGCCATAAACCCCAGGTGCACAGCTGTGGGCAGCCTGGCCCTAATAAATGGAATGAGTCCCACCCATCTCAGAATCGAGGAACTTGGGTTTTAGTCCTGCCCTGTTACCAAACAGCTGGGGGGCTCAGAGAAAATCACATAATCTTCAGGACTTCTGTTTCTTCCTTTTTTTTTTAAACTTTTTTCCCTGAACACAAAAGCTATGCACATTCATTGTAGAAAAGGAGGAAATAAAGATATGAATGAAATAAAGATAAAATAATCACAGATAATTTCATCACCAAAAAACAATCACTGCTAATATTTTGGCAAATTTTGTTCCAGTCTTCCTCTATGCATATCACTTTTATATTTTGGAAAACAGAGCATATTGCACACGCAATCTCATGTGGAGCTTTTTAAAATTAATTCAACATTATATCATGAGCATCTCTCCATGTTATTAAAAAGTCTACATGAGCAATATACTTTTATGGTTATGTAATACTCCATCAGAAGAACACACCATCATGTAGTTAAGCCTCTCCCATTGTTGTATTGTTTCCAGTTTTGTATATTATGAATAACAGAGAGAAACATCTTTGTTGCATGAAACACTTTCTACATCTTGGATTATCTTATTGGAATTGATTCTAAAGGTCCTTTTTATATATTTACATTTCAGTTTCTCTGAGAGAATTAGAACAAATCAGAGATTCGCAAACTGAAACATCTACGGGGTTAATCAAGGAAATGAGTAGGCAGGCAAGGTGTAAGTAAAATTAAAAACCTAGTGAATGTGGGTGCATTGAAGGTCGTAGCTGCTGTGGGGCCCCCACTGGTGGTTCCCTGTGGGATAAGGGTCCTGGGTGCCACCGGACTGCCCAGTTTTCCAAACAAGCCAGAAATCCAGGATTTCTACTAATGGGTAAATATTGGCAACAGAGGTCCACTTACCCTTCCAGGCTGGCCACAGCCCCTTCATAGAGGGCAACTCTTCTGGGAGCCGTTGGGGTTTCACTCGGCCATGATGAGGGTCCCCATTGGGGTGCTGAGGGGGATATGAGTGTCCAGGGGGTGATTCGCCAGGGGCACACACAGGCTTTAGCCATTTGCACCAATTTTAAAACTCTGTTATTTCTTCTTTTGGTATCCCTCTGGGCTTCTGCCCAACACATTGCAAGTGACCCTCTACCAACCTCTGTGTCTCAGCCAGAACCCAGCAGGCAGCTAATCACAAATGCCCATTTCATAAGCAGCACCAAAGAACCTCTTTTTGCTCTCTCTCTCTCTCTCTCTGGTTTCTTTTTAATTTTTTTAAATTACTGTTTTAGAGACAAGGTCTCCCTATGTTGCCCAGGCTGGTCTCGAACTCCTGTCCTTAAGCGATCCTCTTGCCTCTGCTTCTAACCCTGACTCCGCTCCGAGTCACTGGGATTACAGGTGTGAGCCATTGCACTCAGCTCCATGCTCTCCCTTTTGATAACTCTGGTTCTGTAATCTCCAGAAATCAGGTGAAATTCTAATCAAATTAAACCCTAGTGTTCTGGGGTGCCATGCTTCCAGGGAAGCACCAGCTTTTCCAACAGCGCACATGGCTGAGACCTTCTGGTTGTCTGAGGCTTGGCTATGGGGACAGGGAGGGATGAAGTGGCCCAGTGAGCAGGTGTGTGCCAACACGTGAGTGTTCTCGGTTCGAAGGCCCCACCACTATTCTACGCAGGCAGCATTGCAGCTCTGTCAACAATCACAGAAGTGCCTCCCGAACAGAGACAGAAAAAAAGGTTCTGAGAGCGCAAATCCCCTTTCACAAAGCCCGTAGAGGTGCCTTTTATGCTTCCGCCATCTGTCATCACAAAATTCACAACAGCTCCCCCAGTCTCACGACACGACACGGACATTTCTGCGGGGGTCACCCGGAGCCGTTCAGACCCTCTGACAGCAAAACAATGCTGGGCAAGGTGCAGCCCGGTGAGAAAATCCTGCTAAACAAACACGAGGGGTCAACAGCTCAGAGAGCAAGATCCACCGAAACCCACTAATTGGAAATAATTCCAAGTTTTTCAGACATTACACAGTGACAATAAGGTGCAAACACCGGATTAGTGACCTCCAAAAGACAGAGAGCTTTTGTTCCATCTTTGTAAAAGCAGAATTTAACCCCGTTGTTTTGAAATTGCCATCAACTACCCTGTGTGAATTTAAAGGTTTGCCATTTAATAACATAGCTGGGGTTAGATTTTGAGTTTCTCCGTTCCAGGTCAAGAAGCAGTACCTATGTGAGGGGAAGTGGGGAGAATGGGACAAATAAAGCCCTGAAAGCGGTCAGGGAGCAGCATTCACTCAGGTCTTAACAGAGCTCAGTTAACCAAATGGACACCTTCAATTTCTGTCCCACCGGGAAAAGCCACATGCATTTCCAGAGGTTTGGGTTTTTAGTACTGGTTGTTTATAAGTCAATCTTGTCAAGTGGTATTTGTCAAGATTTTGTTGTTTTGTGTTTTTTTTTGTTTTTTTTAAAATATGATTAGAATTTCCATTGAGCTTTATAATCAAGCAAAAACGAAGTTAAAGGTTTCTGAAAATACCTAATGAGTCTGGAAACTGGTTTGATTTGGGAGTCGGGATTTTGTAAAAACCAATACTTAAATGAAACCTTTTTTTTTTTTTTTTTTTTTTTTGAGACAAGGTCTCACTCTGTTGCCCAGGCAGGAGTGCAGTGGCACCATCTCAGCTCTCTGCAACCTCTGCCTCCAGGGTTCAGGCAATTCTCATGCCTCAGCCTCTCAAGTAGCTGAGATTACAGACATACGCCTTGTTACTCCTAGAAGCTCTTGTAGGATTTACTGTGAACTTCGGCTCAATAGAGTAACACTCACTTCCTGCAGGACTCCAATCTGGGAGAATGGGGAACCAGTGGATAATAGGGGCCATGTTAAACCACCAGATCCCTCCGTGGTTCCCAGATGCAGGTAAGCCTGGCTGCCACTTCCTGAGTGCTCTTCTGTGCATGTGCTTGACTTGCCCCAGATCACCTAGACATGAACTCAAGTCTCTCTCTCTCTCTCTCTCTCTCTCTCTCTCTCAAGTTCCTGGTCTCTGCACTGAAGATCTGGATAGAGTTCTGACCAGAAAGGAAGGCTCTTGGGTACCCCTGGCACTCCATCTTCTGCACCAAGATCAATCATGGTGAACTGAGGGCACACCCTGATCTTTTCCCAAGGACCAGTGAGCAAGTTGGGGACAGCAAGCCATGTCTCAGTCCAGGCCAGGCTCAGAATGCCTGATGGTCAGAGGTCCAAATGACCAAGGTGATGCACAGACACCCAGCCGCTTACTGTAGCTGAGGTAGGACCTTTCCCTGGGTGTCTACACAGGATTAGAAAATGGCTATTCAAGGCTGGGCTTGGTGGCTCATGCCTGTAATCCCAGCACTTTGGGAATCCGAGGTGAGTGGATCACTTGAGGTCAGGAGTTTGGGACCAGCCTGGTCAACATGGTGAAACCTCATCTCTACTAAAAATATAAACATTAGCCAGGTGTGGTGGCAGGTGCCTGTAGTTCCCTGCTACTTGGGAGGCTGAGGCAGGAGAACTGCTTGATCCTGGGAGGCAGAGATTGCAGTTAGCCGAGATGGCACCATTGCACTCCAGCCTGGACAACAGAGCAAGACTCCATCTCAAAAAAAATAAAAAATCAAGGCTATTCAGGTGACAATCCCACAGCTAGGAAGCAGGAAGGGGAAGATAGGGTTGGGAGCAGGTAGGTTATGAGAATGTGGCTGAGGTTACTGGGGCATCTTTGTGGTTGAAGAAGGGCAAGGAAATGCCTTCCTAAGGATTCTAGGAGCCTTCCTGAGGATTCCTCTTCTCTCTTCAGTGAGTCTGAGGGATGCCTGGGGAGTCCTAGCATTGATCCCACAGGCCAGGAACTTCCAACCTCAGAGGCAAAGTGAGCACCACACTCCTTAGCCCAGGGTTCTGCTGGGGTACCAAGCGCCTGGTGAGTAAAGACTCCTCAGCAAACAAGACCTCATGTCTACCATTCAACCCTCTTGTTTGCAGAGCATCCTAAAATACGATTTCACAAGTTGGAAATGGAATCAGGTTTCACCACTGGCAAAGCCCTTCTCCATACGGCCGGCCGCGGTCAACAGCAGCTGCATTTTCTCCGCCCTTCTCCCTAGGCGCCCAGTTGATTTTCCACCTCCTCCTTCCTCCAGGTGTGCTCTTGCCAGAGCTTGCCCCAATAAGTCTCCCTTTCATAGTGTTCTGATGAATAGATTGTCTGTGTTTTCTTTTGCATTCTTTCTAATGGCCTGGACTATCCTCCAGCGACCCAGCTGTGCATGTCAAATAAAATGTACTGGGGTCAGAAGGATTCTCACACAGCACCAAAATGCACAGCACATGAAACAAAGCACACCTAGCCACCATCTACATGCTCTAGAAAGCTGAGCTCAGAAGTGGCGTAACTGCCACAAAAGCCACCCAGGCTACACAAGCGTCCAGTCAAATGGCATCATTTCATATCATCACTCCATTCTCTTTCTCTTTTTCTTTGTTTTTGGATTTTTCAAATATGGTTTTGCAAAGGTTTCTGTTTTTAAACTCACTATGGAAATACTAACATTTTACAAAGCCCAGGCAGATAAAATCAGCTCAGGTTGAACGTATCCTAAACACAGAGCTATAACTGATTCAACTTTGCAATTTGACCTTTAATTGTCATACAGAAATGATGAAGCACATGTAGGTGAGTGGCAGATTTTATTGTGTTACATACAAAGGTACCGCCTCGCACGAGGCATGCAAACTCTCTTCAAAGGATTAAATATTTTTAAACTGAAGGTAAATAAGAAGGCAGTCTTCCTGTTTCAGACACACAGAGGAAGAGGGGTCTTTTAAACCCGTAATAAAACAGGGGGCTTAAGAAACTCAGAAAAGGGTGCATGGAAATATACTTTGCCTGCCACAGTGTTATTTTAAAGAAATAACATTTGTATTTTGTTCCATAACTGAATGAAATCAGCTAACGCCATAGGGAAAGTACATGTGTTTGCAACCCAGCCCAGAGTCAGCCTGTTACATCTGACTCTCTGTTCTGGTTACAAACATCTCTCTGTTCAGCCTGCTGGTGCATACACTCTCACAGCTGAGGACAGATGTAGCTAGCAACGCCTTGTGACACAAATGTCAAGCAGCAGACCGCTACCACAGGCTCACACACCTGCAGGTGACATCACCAAGCTTTATCTTACCCCAGAAATCTATTAACATGCAGAAACAGGTGTTACCCAACCAAAACCCACTCTTAGAAAGCATTGGCCTCATCAGCCTGAGAGGGGAAATGACAAACGAGATGCTGAACTTCCACTCAGCTCCACCTCTGTCTGGGGCCGGGGGGAGGGGCAGGAAGGATCCCCTGTCCCCTACCCAAACTTCCCAGGACACCTGTTCTCTAACATCGCAAGGACTCCAGATGTAGCCAGAACAAACAAAAGCTTTGGAGAAAAATCCATTTCCTGGATATTGCCTTTTTCCTTTATTTCAGGGAATTTTGTCTTTTGTAGCAAAAATTAGCTAATACCAGTGAATTTTCACTAATTTCTCGTCCCTGAAACAGATATCTTCTTTGGCTGTAACTAGGCAGATAGCAGGTACTCAATATATGTCCTGAGCACCTTAAAAAATGATATATGTCTGGGATGCACTTTAAGGTACTCTAGCCAGCATCCAGGCACGGTGGCTTACATGTGTAAACCCAGCACTTTGGGAGGTCGAGGCGGGTGGATCGCTTGAGCCCAGGAATTCAAGACCAGCCTGGGCAACATGGCAAAATCCTATCTCTACAAAAAATACAAAAATTAGCTGGGCTTGGTGGTACAGGCCTATATTTCCAGCTGCTCAGGAGGCTGAGGTGAGAGGATGGCTTGAGCCTGGGGGGCAGAGGTTGCAGTGAACCAAGATCTTGTCACTGCACTCCAGCCTGGGCAACAGAGCCAGACCCTGCCTCAATCAATCAATCAGTAAAAACTATGTTAAAAATAAATAAAGTACTCTAGCCAGAAATAAAAGGGAGGATGGTGGTGAACTAAAACTGTCAAAATGTTGAGAATTGTAGAAACTGAGAGACAAATAATAGGGAATCCACTATGCTTCTCTCCTTCGTGTTTACATTTTTCCATAATAAAAACATTTTTAAAATGTGTAGCAACATTTCCAGTTGTTGGCCCAACCCCTCCTCCCCCATCCTTGGTAAGAGAGTCCTAATCTGCTTATGTAATCTATCTTCCTCTATGGAGCCACTAACTAACCCAATCATAGTCACCCCAATGCTTCTTGCCAGTGATGGCCTTAAGAATGGAAGGACAGGTTTATCTGGCCAATGAGAGATGAAGGAAAGTCTCTTGACGGGTTTCTGGAAAAAATGTTTCCATACTGCTAAAAAATGACATAGAGGAAAACATGAGTCCTCCTCTTCTAAATCTTACACAACCACATGTGAGAGCAAGAACCTTAGCAGCCATATTGTGACCATGAGGGAGTCAGTCAAAGACAAAACTGACATGCTGAGTTGCACAGAAGAAAGATCAAAGCCACTCTGGTCCTTGAGGTGTCACTGAGCCCCTAAAATAATCACCCTGAAACTGCCCCATTTCGGAATCATTAAGAGAGAAAACAATCCACTTACTGTTTAAAATAGTTAAGCCAGGGTCTCCAGTTACTCATAGCTAAAGGCATCCTACCTGATACAAAACAACTGTTTGGTGGATGAAGGAAAGAATGAATAAGACCCCAAAGCAGATAGTCTTAACAGCATCATCTGAGTCTTAGTAAAATCAATGTCCTTGGAATCCATACAAGAGTTGGGATTTACATTGTATATTCTCTCAGCATACAGGGTTTTCTGTCTTTTACAGTAGGTCCCCCTTATATACAGGTGATACAATCCAAGACCCCAGTGAATGTTTAAAACCAAGGAGAGTACTGAACTCAATTGCCAACCAGACACATTCCTGTCCATGTCTTCCACCCACAAATTTAATTTCCATCTTAATTAATGTGGCTATCCCTTTTACAGTTCGAGGTGTGACAGCAAAACTAACACGAATTTCTTTTTCCTTCTTCACAATTTCATGGATAGAAGACTCCTTCTTTCTGTAGATCTTAGCAACCTCAGCATGATTTTTTTTCTTTTCTTACAAAGTCTAGAACTTTCACTTTTTTACCTAAAGGAAGCACTTTATGGCTTCTCTTTGGCATATCCCAATTGCCAGAATCACAACTCTTGTGTTTTGAGGACATTATGAAGTCAAATAAAGATGACCTGAACGTAAGTACTGTGACATCGTGAAAATCCATCTGATCGCTGAGACAGTTACTAAGTGACTAATGGGTGGGTAATCTGGACAAGAGGAGGATTCCATTCAGGATGGGATGGAGCAGGATGGCTTCAGATCTTATCACATTACTCAGGATGGTACACAATTTAAAACTAATAAGTTGTTTCTGAAATTTTCCACTTAATATTTTCAGAACAAGGTTGACTGCAGGTAACTGAAACCACAGAAAGCGAAGCACTGGATAAAGGGAAATTGCTGTATTTCACAGTACGTATCATATATTTTATTTCCTTGGCAAGCAATCAGGTATACTTTTGTATCGTCTCTTGTAAAGTTGCTTTTTGATTTGTTTGGTGCATTTTCTCAAATAGTATCTCATATTCACAGCTCTGCCCAGGTCAACAGAGATTCCTAAGACACTAGAAAGAACATGGTCTTTATTAAGTGGCTATGTGGCCTTGGACAACCCCTCAACCTCGCTGAGCATTAGTGTCCTTATCTCTAAAACAAAATTAGTAACACCCATTTTAGGGGCTATGACAGTTAAATAAGGAAGCATTTAAGCAGTATGTCATCTAAAGCATTGCACATTGATGTCTCCTCCACATCAAGACTAGTTTTAAGGTCAGGATTAACTGTTGGCAACTGGCAGAATCACTGTTTTTTTCTTCTACCTTTGCTTTCTGGTATACAAAAGAGATGTAACAAGTACAAAGGATGAAACAACAGAATTATCCTCCATATGAGCAGTTTTGTCTCCAACACCTAATGTTTCCTTTTTTCCTACCTACACCCATCACAGAAAACGTAATTTAAAAGTAGATTCTCAAAGGTTTCCTTTCAAGCAAGACAAGTCCCTTGGGGTAGGTCATTTCTATCAATTGGGAGAGTTTCTTAAAGCTCAGGTAAGTAGCTTCCTCCCTGGGGATATCTGCTGGCCAGCAGGTGGGACAGATTCCACAGAAGGTGGGGGTGGGGTGCTAGGCTGAGCAGAGCAGTAATCTCTGCATCCTTGACTCTATGCCAGAGGACAGGGGCCACTGTCCCCTTCTCGTTCTCAAGGGAGGAAATAGAAACTGGTCCCTCTGGGATTACTTGAGAAGGGCCACCTCTCCCTGGGGTTGAACAAGAGCTTTCCAGATCTCTGCGAGGTGGTTGCTCTCAGTGGCCTCTGCCACATCATCCCCCCACCTGAAGTCTCCTTAATGCTCTCAGTTATTACTTAAACAAGGAAATTTTCCACGAGCATGGCCTGCCATTCCAGCCCTGACACTCTCCAAACACCACTTCATGCCCCTGCTGGTGGCCAGCAAACAAGCACCCTCCCTAGAGGTTGGGGCTAAATCAAGGCTCTGAGCCCTAGGAAACCATCCCAGCACCCTGGGTGGTGTTGGTGACACACTTTGGGGAACAAGTCTTCTGCTGAGAGTCAGAGGCCTGAGTTCGAATCCCCAAGTTCACCTGGTATGGAACCTCCACATCCTGCCTCCTTCATGGAGATGCGGTAGGTTCTGCCTGGACGATCACAAAGGCTACAGGCAGAAGATGTCTGGAATTTGTGCCAACAATGCTATCCTCTACCCACTGTATACCTGCAAATCTCTTCTTTCCCCTCTCTCCTTCCCCCCAGAAGTTGCCACCAACGCATGCTGCAGAGCCTGAAGGGCAGAGCACACCTTCCCCATACGTGCAAACAGACACACACACACAGATATGCACACACATGCCTTGGAGCATTGAGTGCTTTCTGTATCACCCTTATGTTGTGACAGTGCTCCCACCAGGGTCACCAGAGGCAGACATGGTGCGCTTTTACCCTCACCTAGTCCATGGTAGATGCCCAGTATCTGTTGAATGACCACATTAATCTATATTTGATTGGATTTTTTTTAAAAAAAACAAATGTCCTGGATTTCATTCTGTTCCCAAGGTTAAATTAAAAAAAAAAAAAAAAAAGGAGAGGAGATTGGAAGACAAGGAATAGTACAGTGAAGGTAAAATAATCAGTTCCCTTCCAATTATCTATTGCACCTTGGGGATTATCAACAAGCCAGGGCCTTCCCCCATGCCTGCAAACCAAACAAGAAAGGGCCTCGGGCTGGCTCTGGTGGGTGAGAGTGAGTCCTACTATGCATTTGTGTCTCTGGATCATTGCACAGACAACTGTAAGTGGATTCTGGGGGATCTACCATTTTGGAGGAACTACCCTTTTCTCTCACCCATTAGTATGACTAACTGAAAGCTGACTTAATTTCTATGTTTAAACAAGCAAACAAATAGAATAAAAATTCTCAGAGAATATTGAGAGTATTTTATCAGCACAAAAACCAACATGCATGTGAGCCTGTTAAGCACTTACTTGATTCAGCCTAGGCCAACTGAGCTCATGATACCTGCCAGGCCCTGAAGATGGAAAGAGGAATAAATACTGTGCTTACCGTCCGGAGCTCTCAGTCAAGGCAGTTTCTCTACCCAGGCACTCTTCCCATTTTGGGCCAGATTATTCTTTGTTGTGAGTAGCTGAACCAGGCATTTTAGGGTGATTAACAGCACCCCTGGCCTCTCCACCACAACTGCCAGTCAGTAGTAACCTCCCCAAATTTAGACAACAAAAATGTCACCAAATGTCTCTGGAGGGCAAAAATTACCACGGTTTAGAACCACAGGTCTAGGAGGAGGATATTAAGTAAATAGCCACAAGATGGACCACCCTGCCTGAGGCCCAGCACTCGGGACCCAGCACGTGCCAGCTTTAGAGGGGATGCAGACAAAGGAGCTTGTTCTCTAGAGGAGAAACGTTGTGGAGACCCATGGCTGCTGACGTGTGAGTATATACATGTGGCTCTCCTTCCACTCCAAGGACCCATCTTCACCCACCATGGGCTCTAACGAGGGTAGAGACTGCCTTATACAACAGAGCACAGCACTTGGACAAGCAGTCACATCTGCCTCATGAAAGACCAGGCAATGGAAGTTTATAGATGGACTTCTCTGCATGGCACTTGAGGCTCTACCAACCTCAACAGGAAGCAGAATCTGAGTGATAAACCACCTCAGGAAAAAGAAAAAAAAGCTGCCGCAACACAACTCCATCTGCATTGGCCACTGCGGACGGGGTATGTGCTGCCCCTCTGGGGGATGTCCAAGTGCCCCCACAGGCCCATCCTCCGTGTGATGTAGAGGCTATAGAATGTTCTTCATTTGTAAGTAGTTTATGCCACATAAGAGGCCAAAATGTAATTCATACATCAAAAATTGCCTATAAATACAGTATCTTGGTGACTGGAGGGAGGCAAATCTAGAACTTTCTGTGGCTAATTTAACAGAGCCCCTGGACTACATCTTGCCAATTTAAGCCATTCGTTCAAACTTAAGAAACGCCCTTCAGGAGGGAGTCTAGAGCCTGAAGCCAGGCTTACAGGTCAGGCCACAGAATATCAGCCAGGGAGCCAGGGCCCCCACACGCAGCCCAACCAGAGAGCTCCCTGGTTTCCCTCTCAACAGAAATACAAGCAAGACCTTGGTAGCGCCCCCCCACCACCCTATAAAATGGGTGGGCACCAGCTGCAGGCTCACTGTCTAGCGATCCACTGGGCCAGGGCAACACAGCACCACTCAAGGGAATATGCAGAAGGCAGCAATGGGTTCTAGCCCCACGGCCTGGACAGTCACCCATAGAGGTCTCCTGCCATTAGAGCTGGCCTCCCCTGGTCCTGGCAGAAGGGCAGCTCCTCTCAGCACTCCAGGAATATGCTGGGGTCTTCCTCCAAGCTCATTCTCTCTCCATCCTGCTCTCTGCCTGGCATTCAGCAGCATTCAACCCAGTGAGAGTTGGAGTGACCCTGGCCATGTTCACCTCTGCTGCCAGGACAGAATGGTGAGGTCTGAAAACAAACCACCATTTCCCAGGTCTCTGGGAGAGGCCCACAGGTCAGTGAGTTTTCCAGATGTCTGAGATGAGCGATGCCCCTGGGAACGTGACCTCGGACACCTGCACTTCATGGAGGGATGCTATCCCAGCACCCCCAAGGGCTCTGGGGACCACAGACCAGAGCACCAGTTCTGCTCTGCAGCCACCTCGCAGTGAAAAATGTCAAATCCAAGTGCCTCGGGCTGCACCACCCTAACAAGAGGGCCTCACTGAAGCACCACATGGTCCAGAGCATCCAGGACTGATGGAAGACCTGACTGCACCTTTGCTGACAGAGAAAGCCTTAGAAAGAGGAATGGGCTGGGCCGGGGGTGGTGGCTCATGCCTGTAACCCCAGCACTTTGAGAGGCCAAGGCGCGTGGATCACGAGGTCAGGAGTTTGAGACCGTCCTTGCCAACAGGGTGAAACCTCGACTCTACTTAAAAAAAAAAAGACAAAAATCAACAGGACGTGGTGGTGTACACCTGTAATCCCAGCTACTCAGGAGGCATAGTCAGGAGAATCGCTTGAATCCAGTAGGTGGAGGTTGTAGTGAGCTGAGATCACTCCATGGCACTCCAGCCTGGGCAAGAGAAAGACTCCAGCTCAAAAAAAAAAAAAAAACAAAGAAAGAAATAGGAATGGGCTAAACTGAATGCAGTCACACAGTTCGCAACCTGCCTTCATTGAAAATGATAACGTGGCTCAATGTGAACTCAAAGGCCTCATCCTGGGCGTGTAACACAAGATAATTCCACATGAAGATTCTCCTTATACCATACCCAGAAGCACTTGGAAAAACTGTCAACATGACCTCAGACAAGGTGTTCTCACCACAAAAAGCACCCGAGAGACTCCCCTACCTTAACTCTCTTTAATTCAAGTTACTGAGCATAATTTAATTATAATAAAATTCACCCATTTTAGGTGTCACAGTTCTATGAATTTTGGAAAACACATATAGTCATGTCACCACAATTAGGATTTAGAATCTGTCCGTCACCCCCCAAAAATCCTCATGTTGCTTTCTAGGTTGCCCTCCACCTACCCTGGCGAGCACAGGTCTGTTTTCTTCCCTATAGTTTGCCCTTTTCCAGAATGTCACACAAATGAAATCACACAGTAAGGGCACTTTTGAGTCCAGCTTTTTCCACTTGGCAGAATGGCTTTTTATGGCTGAGTAGCATCCCACTATGTGGAAGTGACACAGTCTGTTTACCCACTTCCCACTGGAAGGACATTTGGAGTTGTCTTCAGTTTGAGGCTACTATGAATAGAGAAGCTATGAACATTTGCATACAAGTCTTGGTGTGCACAAACGTTTTCATTTCTCTCATTTAGGTATCCAGGAGTGGAATCTTTGGGTCTATGGTAAAGGTATGTTTAACATCACAAGAAAACTTCCAAAGTGTTTTTCCAAAGTGGCCGTACCATTTCGCCTTCCACCAGCAATGTATCAGAGTTACAGTTCCTCCACATCCTTATCAGCACTTCATATTATCGGGGTGTTTTTGCATTTGTGTTTGTGTTGGGAGTTCTGGTGAGGGGCAATTTGATGGTATTGAGGTTTTAAGCCATTCTAATATATATGTAATGGTATCTCATTCTAGTCTTAATTTGCATTTCCTTAATGACTAATGAGGTTGAGCATCCCTCCATGGTCTTATTTGCCATCTACGCATCTTGTTTGGTGAAGAATCAGTTCCAGTATTTTGCGCTCATTTATTAAACTGGGTTGTTTTATTTTCTTGTTAAGGGGCTGTAGGAGTTCTATATGCTCTGGATACAACTCTTTTATCAGATATGTGTTTTACCAATATTTTCTCCTGATTTTGGCTTGTCTTTTTATTTCTTTGCAGTGTTTTTCAAAAAGCAGATGTTTTTAATTTTGATAAAATCCATTTTTGCCAACTTTTTCTTTGATAGTTCATGCTTTCTGTGTCTGAAAAAAGTTTTCTCTAACCCAAGATCACAAAGATTTTCTCCTATGTTTGCTTCCAGAAGGTTTACGGTTTTAGGTCTTACATTTAGGGACACGATCCACCTTTGTTCCTTATACATGCTACATGGTATGTGGTGTGGGATTTTCTTGGTTTTTGAGTTTTTATATGGATGTCCAATTGCTCCATTTATTTAAAAGATCATCCTTTCTCCACTGAATCATTTTGGCACCTTTGTTGAAAATCCATTGATCATTCATGTGGGGTCTACTCCTGACTCTTCCTATGTCCCACTGGCCTATATGTCCTTCTGCCTACCTGTCCTCTAGTCTGCCCTTGATTACTGCAGCTTTACAGCAAATCTGAAAATGAGGTACTGGAAGTCTTCCAACTCTGCTCTTGTTCAAAATTTCTTGGCTGGTCTAGTTCTGTTTGCTGTTGTTGTTGTTCATTGTTCGTTTTATTTTTTTCTCACTCTGTCACCCGATCTGGATTACAGTGGCATGATAGCTCACTGCAACCTCCACCTTTCAGGTTCAAGCAATTCTTCTGCCTTAGCCTCCTGAGTAGCTGGGATTACAGGCACATGCCACCACACCCAGCTAATTTTTGTATTTTTAGTAGACACCAGGTTTCACCATATTGGCCAGGCTGGTCTCAAATTCCTGACCTCAGATGATCCACCTGCCTTGGCGTCCCAAAGTGCTGGGATTACAGGCGTGACCCACGGTGCTCAGCCTAGTTCTTTTGCCTTTACATAAAAATTTTTTAATTATCTTGCCAATTTCTACACAAAATCTTACTGGGATTTTAATTTGAGCTGGGTTGAATCTCCTAATCAATTTCATGTGGGTGTCTTAGTCTTCTGAAAGTAAGGGAGGGGTCATTTTTCAGGAGGATATCATTCAAGAAAGACAAACCAGTTCCTCCCAGACCTGTGGACATGTATGGCTTTGTTAAATGGCCTTAGCTCGAAGGACGTAGAGGGGCATGTGTGGAGGGAATAGGGATGCTGCCTGCCTTTCCCACCTGCTGCCTGAGGAGACAGGAAGGAGAAGACATAGAGCTGGGCTCTGACCTGAGAAGCAGCCCTGAGACCCAACAATGGAAAAGAGCATGGAGCATGGTTCCTTGATAAATCTGAAAAGGAGACGATAAAAGGGGGCTGTTGGAGGGTGAGTTCACTGGTCTGCAAGAGAGAAGGGAAGTTAATCCTCCCTGGGAAAGAGCAAAAGCAAGGGGTGGATGTGGCAGGAAGCTCAGCATGAGGAGATAGGGGTTGGGAGTGACATCTGAATCCCATGCTAAAGGTCAGGATTTTGCTTCCTAACCAGGGAAGCCCACTAAGAAAACCACTTCTTAGTGGGAGGGGCGTGGTCAGATCTGAGGCTCCCTGGAGACCACCCTGTGGGTGTGGCAGCAGACATGCCATGAGCAGGTTTGACTGGGAAATGGCCATGTGGTCAGAGCAGAAGACACCGAAAGGACAAGGCCACCAACCCAAAGGAACAGAGATTAAAGGGAATATAAGAGGTACAGAAAGACACATCCATCTGCTACATTAACCTCTGGACCCTGAAGGGCATTTACCCCTCTCCCAGCAAATCCACAGCCCCATGCCAAGCACTGCCATGAGCCACCAACAACTACCCTCAGTCCTCAAGGGTCTCGCTAAGGAAAAGCCTATGACTTGGGCTCCTCATGAATATTCATAGGCCACCCTTTAGGGGCAATATTTGTGTTAAGGCCATCAAAAACACAACCATCCAAAAGAAGGCTTTGCTTTAAGATTATACCATTGGGGTTGAATAATTTCTTGGCAACCCTGTATATATCTGGTTGGAGCCTCACTGTGAAGTTTGAAAAAAAAGACAGATGGAACAGTCGACCAGAGAGTCCCAGTGACAGAAACAACTATTCCCTGGAAGGGGAAAAAAGGGCAGAAAGGCATTTTTGTTTATTTTTGCAAAATATGGAGAACAACAGTCTCCCCAGCTGTCTCCACAAGATCAAACCAGCCCTAAATGGGAGTTGCTAGGTATTTATATGCCAACACTTCAAATCAAAATCCAATAGGCCTGATGGCAGTGGTTCTGGTCTTTTCCTCCCTTCTGTATTTCAAGATGGCAATTTCATTTGCTCATTGATGCTGCCTGTCCATTCAATAAGCATTCTGATTCATCTATGAACTTCAAACTCCTCTTCTAATCTAAATCAGAATACAAAAGTACACGACCCCTTCACTTCTTTCTTGCTAGGCCATCTGGGCTCATTCTAAACAAAAACACGAGCACAGTCTCAGAATGACTGCTTAATCACCCGGGGTCTGTACGTTGTTATAAGGGCAGGCCCCCAATAGTCTAGGGCAGGGATGGTCACACTGCGCAGTTCGATCGCATGCAGGTTCCCCAACTCTCTCTCCCTGTCCAGCCCTCAAGGGATGCCAGAGCCTCTTACGGGGCTGGTGACTGTAACTCCCATATTAGGTTTGGGCACAGCCCTGAATGGGATACCAAATTTAGCTTTTCTTAGGTGAGAAACCAGTAGAAAGAAGTCAGTCGTGGGAAAGAACCGCGTTTAGACTTTGCTTTAGAGTCACACTTCTGTGGACCTTCATTTAACTATCACAGAACCAAATGGAAAATTTGCTTCCTTCCTCGTTTATTAAAGAAACATAACTAACAAAAAACAAAGCAAAGTTATTCTCTTAGGAGTTAGTTCACTGCTCTCATCGTCCACTTTCATGAGCTTTTCTTAGAAATACAGGCATAAGTGGCACGTGCAAAAATTCCATGCTGCTAGTTCACATGTTCTCTCTGGTATCAGACAAGCGAGAGCCAAAGGTGAGATGCTCACCTCTGAGCCGGTTTCCTCTTTCATCTCGGCCCAGGGGTACTCACCAGGAGGGAGCAGCCTGCTTCACTCTGCTGCACTGGGTCAGGCAGGAAGAACATCTAAACTCTCTTTCAATCTTGTAGAAAAAGAAAAAAACAAAACACCCACACAGTGGGGAAATTGTTCCCCACTGTGTGGGTGATGGGGCCCTGAGAGCTGTTATCTGCAAAGGGCACTTCTGGGGGTAACCCAGCTGTCACCACTGTGTGGATTCCACCCCAAAACCTCAAGCCAAACAGTGGGGAATGAACATCAAGAGACAATTTTCCACTCTGTGAAAATGGCTTGACTTTACAAAAATAAATTAAAATGCCATGATAATAAACGAAACATGAGTAGGACCTGTAGTTAAACGCACAGGCAGTCATGGCAAAGGCTCTTCTTGCTTGGTACATTTAAATCATCAAAATATGATGATTCTTTCCATACTTCCTGACCCTTCAGCTCCCTGCCCACATGCCCACATGAAGTCACAGACATACACACACACACACACACACACACACACACACACCCCTCTATACCACAGACAGATCTGGAATAATTTTAATAACTCCTCTAGCAAGAGGTAGAGGTGTCTGGGGGTAGCAGTGGAAGTGGTTAGGGTGAGCAAGTGTTAGACTGTGTGTGTGTCTGTGTGTGTGTGTGTGTGTACACACTTGCATGCTCACATGCAGGGATGGTCTCACCTTGAACACTTCATTTGAATAAAGGAGATTTAACAGCTGAAGCACCGCTGCATATGAACGCAAACAAAATCAGGCCTCCTTCAGTCCTCAAGTCTTCTGTTGCCACACAAGAGCCCCTCTAGCTCTGAGGCAATCCTGCCCCTCCGTGTCTGCAGCAGCCTGAGAGGTATTGCTGGCTGGCCACGGTTATAGAATTGTAGTGACCTCTTTCCCTCCTCCCCACATTCATCTCCTTTAAGACCCCCAAATCCATTCTTCTTCAAGAGTAAACCCATCTTTCCAATATTGTCATTTTGGAACCACGTTTTCCTGTCCCGCTTTCCTTCATCTCCTCTCCCATCTTCTAAAGGAGTCTGCTGGCGTTTTCTCCACCATCTCTCTTGGTCCTGACACCTTTGTTAGAATTTTGGAAGCAGATCTGGTCATTAGAATACAAAGTCCCAAATCTTGATGCCAACGGTATCCCTGCCCATACAAAGAAGACCCAGAAAGCCCTCAACTCTGGCATCTGAGTTCTGGGTCAACATAAGAAGGGAAACGATAATCGATAGAAAAACAGTATGGCCACTCCTCAAAAACTGAAACTTAGCATTACCCTATGATTCAGGAATTCCACTTCTGGGCATGTACCCAACATAATTGAAAGCAGGGTGTCAAAGACATATTTGTATATCCAAATTCATAGCAGCATTATTCACAATGACGAAGAGGTGGGAGCATTCCAAGTGTCCACTGCTGGATGAATGAATAAACAAAATGTGGCCTATACATGCTATGGAATGCTATTCAGCCTTAGAAAGGAATTAAATTCCAGTACATTCTACAATATGCATGAATTTTGAAGAATTATGCTAAGTAAAACAAGGTAGTCACAATAAGACAAATACTATATTATTCCACTAATATAAAGTCCCTAGAATAGCCCAGTTTATAGAGACAAGTAGTAAAATGGTGGTTTTCAGGAACTGGAGAGGGGTTAGGGAAGGGAATTTCTTGTTTAATTAATGGATATGGAGTCACAGTTTGCAATGCTGAAAAAGTTCTGGAGATGGACAGTGACGTTGACTGCACAACAGTGGGAATGTACTTAATGCCACTAAACTATACATTTCAAAATTGTTAAAATGGTGTTAGGGTTTGCATGTGTTCCCTCAAAAATTCAGGTGTTGAAACTGAATGGCCAATGTGATGGTATTAAGAGGTGGGGCCTTTAAAAGGTGATTAGGCCATGCGGGCTCCTTCCCTCATGAATGAGATGAAGACCCTTATAAAGAGGCTTCATGAAGCCTTCCCCTCTGCGCTTCTCCCTTCTGCCACGTGAGAACACAGCCCTCCTCCCGTCCCCTAGCTGCAGCAACAAGGCACCATCTTGGAAGCAAAGAACAGGCCCTCACCAGATGATTGAATCTGCTGGCACCTTTGTCTTGGCCCTCCCAGACTCCAGGACTGTGAAAAAATAAATTTCTGTTCTTTATAAAGTACCTGGTCTATGGTATTTTGTTATAGCAGCATAAACAGACTAAAACAAATGGCTAATTTTATGTTAGGCAAATTTCACAACACACAGAAAAAGTAATCAACAAAAGGATAGCAGTTTCAGCCAGTCCAAACAAGCAAACAGGATTTTTAAAGAGGGAACTCAACCAGAAACCTACATCCCTCATCTTCCTCCTCCTGGATGAGGGGAGAGGTAGGTGGCAAGGCCAGATGTAAGAAGGAGCAGAAGAGTCACAGTGGCCGGGCATGGTGGCTCATGCCTGTAATCCCAGCACTTTGGGAGGCCGAGGCAGGTGGATCCCTTGAGGTCAGGAGTTCGAGATCAGCCTGGCTAACATGGTAAAACCCTGTGTCTACTAAAAGTACAAGAATTAGCCAGGCGTGGTGGTGGGTGCCTGTAATCCCAGCTACTCAGGAGGCTGAGGTATGAGAATCACTTGAACCCAGGTGGCAGAGGTTGCAGTAAACTGAGATCGCACCACTGCATTCCAGCCTGGATGACAGAGCAAGACTCTATCTCCAAAAAAAAAGAAGAGCCACGGTGACCTGCAGGCTTCTAAGAGGAAACGTCAGTTCCTCCTGTGCCCACGGGGAAGAAGAGGCCTGACCTGCAAACAGCTCTTCAGTGATGCCTCAGGAAGTGTCATCAATTCTGGGAAAATGGGGATTTCCCAAAAGGTAGGTTTGTCCCACCACAAATTTACAAATGCTGTTGTACTTTCCAGAATTTTAAAATCAGAATTCCTTACATTTCAGAAGTAATTTTTGGAAAACACAACCCTTGGATCATCCCTTCTCCATTTCCACAGTACTGAAGATGTCAGTCCTCAAGCAGATCACATGCTCCTCCGTCACTCTCCTCAGCTTGGCTTGTGTGAATCGTCCAACATTCACATTTTGTGAGAGGCACAGCCAAGCCTAGAAAGTCCTCATGCTGTCTCTGACTTACTGCAATCACTTTCTAATCAGTCTTTGTGCTCCCAAAGTCTTCAGACTCCTCTACAGATGACACCAGTTGCTGAGGGCAGCCTTTTGTGAATACCGGCTTCACTGGGCCACCACCTACTCCCTGGTCCCCAGACCCCAAGGGAGATGGTGAGGGACCTCGGAACTTGCAAGGGAGCCTCCACAGATGCCTTCACTTTCCTTCTCCTCAGTCTCATCACTTTCAGTTGTCACTTCTCCCACTTACTGAGATTTTTGTTTGTTTTTTGTTGCACTTACACAAATATACATGATATTTGTTAAGTGCTCTGCACTTAACACCTTAAAGGTGGTAAAGACAGCCTGGAGACAAACAACCCTGGAAACACAGCAGGGAAGCCCCATGTGTTAGGATATCTCCTGTTGAGAGGAGAGCACAGAAGGCTGGGGCTGGAGCCTGAAGAGGCAAGCTCATGTACAACAGACAGCTGCTAACTTCCTCCTTGCATTCCGTCCAATTCTCTGCAGGGCTTGTTTGAGGAGTAGGTTCTAAGTTTGGGGTCCAGGTTGAACTAGTAGGACTACAGAAACAATCTGAAGCAGCCAGGATCCACCCCACACCTCCATGCTCTCCCCAAACTCTCCCCCTCCTCCACAGCAATGCCACACAGCAATTTAAAGACTATGTGTTCTGAGAGACCCTTGTTATCAGCCTGTCAGGGGCATCTCCCTGAGTCAGCTGGGCTTCCTGCCACTTTCACACTTTAGAAAAACGAGGATGGCTTAAAACTTACTTCCTCTCAGAAGCCTCCATTGGCCAGGCATGGTGGCTTGCTCCTGTAATCCCAGCAATTTGGGAGGCTGAGGCAAGATGATTGCTTGAGTCTAGGAGTTCAAAACCAGCCCTTGCAACATAGTGAGACATCATGGGGAAGAGCATGCTTGTCTCTGAACCAGAGCAAGACTTAGCTGTCTTCTTTCTGGAGCAGTCCACCTTGAGAACATTCTAGAAAAACAGGCTCCTCCAAGTTCTGGAGAGAGCACTTCACACCCACCATACCCCACTGTACCACACACACAGTTGGCTTTAGGGTTAGAGGTCTGTATGCATACCATACTTCCTCCTAAGTATGCTGTAGCTGTGTGCCTCAGCAGCTGCAGGAGCCTAGCTGGGCTTACAAGGGAAGGGCACCCTTCTGCAGGATGCCACACTTTTGTCACGGGCATTCATCATGCATGCATAGAACTGGAAACATACAAGCAATTGATGGGGCACCTCAGCATTTGAGAGAACAGCACCTTGACATTTGAGAAAACAGCAGAAGCAGGAAGGTCACTCTCACCTTCCCCTTCCCCTCCTCCCCTGATACAAGCCATAAAACTCATTCAAGAGGTAGCCTCCATATACCCAGAGAAATACTTATCTCTGAAGACACAGGACCACAGAGAAGAATCTGAACAAACAGGCTAAATTTGTTAAGTCCTCAATCTCCCGCCCAGTTTATCACCATTAGATCATACCCTCTTTGTCCAATTATTCATCTCCACAACTGTCCACTTCTCCATCAAACTAACATTAAAAACACACAGGTTCCTCTGTTACTTTGGATCTTTAGTTCCCTGTGAGAGCTCCCATGTTATGTAAAACTTATATTAAATAAATTTGCATGCTTTCTCTAGTTAATCTGACTTTTCTATGGGGACTCAGCCATGCACCTAGCAATGGGCCAGGAAAATATATTTCTTTCCCCTCCATGACCTTGAGCCTCTCTGGAGCAGTTTCTTTCACAAGTCTTCAGAAATGTCCCACATAAGCACCTTTCTTCCCACGTCTCATTCCAAGGGCTGAGAACTCTCCTGCCCTCTTCCTGTTGTAACCTACATGGCTCCCCTGCAGCTTTCTAGGTCTCGGGGATTGCCTATAATTGCCCAATTCACATGTATATTGAAACCATGCATACTCTCGTTATGAGCATTTTTAGGAGGAAAACTTGTTCTGAAATTAGGTGACTTTGGGCTGTTTGTGGGCAGCTGAGCAGACATCCCCAAGCCCAAAGCCTATGATCAGAGAGTGGCACTTTGGGACGCTGTGAGCACAGTTTTCGTAAGGACAGGAAGGACCCTGCTTATCACCCCTCCACTAGGGATGGATCTTACTTTAACATCTCAATGCATTTTGACACATGCAAAGGGGAAAAGGTTGATACCAACACAAAAAACAAACATTTTTCATCAGTGTGATACAGTTGAGACCAAGGTAGAAATCATGAAGCAAGACAAAAATAGGGCTTTTTGCCATTGTCAGACATCCTAAGACACAGAGAGAGAGGCCCAGCATGGAGTGGGCGGCTAGGGCTCCACAGACAAACTCTTGCTGGGTTTCTCTCTGCTGAGACTCACCTCTCATGCAGGGTATTCCTGTTTTCAGGGACATGCTAAGAGTGTCTCACTCTTTAAGAGTGAGAACATTACCCAGATAGTGCTTCTGTGTCATGACCTAGAATATCCCTTTAAAAAAAAAAAAAAGAAATGTGCTATCTACCACCACGTTTTCACAAGACCTCATTCCTCTAAATAGCAATATGCTGTTGCCAATCAAGCAACTAGAACAATTCCATCTGTGACGCTGACATCACAGGAAAGCAGCCACCAAAAAACAGCTCAAAAGCTGAGACTTAAGCAAACCAAGAGCTACAAACTGGTAAGGATAATTCTTAAAAGAAACAGAAAGGTAAACACTTACCTGTGGCTATAGGGAATGGCTATCGTCAACCCAAGCTGTAATTAAAAAGAGAGAAAAATGAATTAAGTAATATCAAGAATATGCAGAATTCACAAGAAAATTAACTTGACACAATTATGTTTTAAAGATTTCCTAAAATTTCCTACAGTTAATGCTTCAAAATTAACATATTTTAATGACATATTTAGTTTCAACTTAGTTCTTAAAGAAAATTTGTATTTTTAAAGAGTCTTAAAGATGCGTAAAATATTTACTTGTGGATTAGACAGGAGGTGTCTCTCAATAGGAATGCCTTCCAAAATATGGGTCTTCTTGCTCTGAGACACAGTCATAAAAAGATGGAATTGGAGCATGTGGCAATTCCAAGGGTGGCATTAGGGGAACACAGCCACACATGGCAGAGTCCTGGGAGCTGGTCCCTTCTCTATCTCCTACCCTAGGAGCACCAAATGGAGCCCAGGCCACCTGGACCAGAGTCTCCCTATGGGATCATCACAGCCTTCACACTGATCCTGCAAGCTCAAGGCCAGCAAGCCTCAGCTCTGAGGTCAGCAAATAAATTGAGCCTGAAATTCACATGTGACATCAAGATATAATGCACTCAATTGCTGGGCACAGCAACAAGTGGAGGTTGAGGTGAACTGTGATTTCCTCTTTACTCTGCAGGGGGGATGCAGAAACCTCTCAAGCATAAGTGGGGGTCAAATCATATGACATGGGCCCTGGATAGTTCACGGAAGGGATAACAAGAGTCAGGCTAGCCAGTCAAGCTCAGTTGCATCAGTAAGTTATTGAAACTGTTGGAGTTTCAATTTTCCCAACTGTAAAATGGGCAAAATAATTACTTTCTCACAGAATTAATGAAAGGATGAAGCAATTTTTATATATTTGTGTGTTTGTATCTTGGTGTGTGTATGTGTATGACTACTGTATGACAGATAGGAAAAACTCTGTAAATAATAACTACCACTAGTAACACTATATACAGGCAATATTCCATTTATCAAAATGTTAGTACATTCCAGAATTTAATTTTTCAATGAGTTTTGGGAACTTTGAAAATATTTTGTTATGCAACAAGCGATGACCGGTCAAACATGCCTGTGTAAGTCTCATTAGCCTACTCATACCTACAGCAAGACTAGTTTAAGAAGCTCACAGTAGTTAAGAACCTAAGCATCATCTGAATATCATTTCTGTAGCCGAAGTCTAAGTTCCACCTTAAGATCCCCAAACATCATTTATGGTTCCCTTGATGCTGGTTTGAATAGGATTGGAGTGGGGAGGTAACATTCATGGTGCTGTCCCAGGTGGGTGCAAGATGACAGGAGGGTCCCCTGGCAGTGGGACAGTGAATGGGGAGGGAGAGCTATGAGAAGAGAAATGGTTGAAATAAAAAAGTCCAACACCCCTGCCCAGCTCGACATCCTGCAGAACCCCCAGATACTGTTTGAATAGCTGGGCTCCAGAAAAATTCAGCCATGCATATCGCTGCAGGCATCCAAAGTACGAGACCAACAAGGATGAGCCATCAGCAATCAGAGGCTCATGTTTGCAAAAAGAACAGCTAAAAGTAAAGGCATGAAATACATAAAATTAGGTTGATCCATCTGAATTTTTCAATTCTCTATCTCAACTAGGAGTAAGTTTTCTTTGAAACTTAAGCAAACAGAAGAGGAAGATGCCTCAGAGACAATCAAGAATTTGAAGAACAAGGAAGAAATTACTTTAGGAAAGAAATAAAAGCAGAAACTGTAGCCAGAGGTCAGGATGAGCAATTTACAGATTTCACATGCCGGATAACTTTACGTTTCCTGGGATTAAAACATTCTGGCTTACAGTGAGGCTAATTATAAGATAATTTTACTGACTGAATATTTTGATAAGCTTTGGAGTACAGTTTAATTGGTGGCTTTTCCACAGTTGAAAGATAAGCCCTTGCTGGAGTAGGGAGAGGAAATGGGGTGGGAAGGACAAGAAGAAAAAAACACACAGAAAAAGTTGCTCATGACAGCTGTGCTGTTTAAAGGGAGCTGCAAGATGAATCTTTCACAAAGATGAATTTCAATGAAGCGTTTTTATGAGTCTTTTCCTGGCTTCTGAATAAAATAGGTTTTACTGTCATTCTTAAAAGGACAGCTTGTTAAAGAAGAAGGTGTGAATCAAGGAAACTCCAGTGGACAGGAATGGCTCAAACCAAACAACAGAGCAGCCAGGGCTCCCAGCAGACCTCTGCATGAACAGGCCCTGCAAGGGCACAGGACAACTGGGGAAGGGGAAAAACCCCCGTGCTACATGGGAACCCACTTCCAGGAAGGGGAAAAACCCCCCTGCTACATGGGAACAGGGTATTTTGCAGTCATTCTGGAAACATGGCTGAAATATCACATAGAATGCACTGGGTCCAATGAGGAAGGCCTGAACAGAGGCTGGAACAGTGTAGAAAAGTTCTTGTGGGTCTTCCCTTAAAACCCCAGGTTCCAACAGACTAATGAGGCAAATGAACTGTGTAAGAAGCTTCCATATGCCTGCTCTTCCTCATTCCTACAGAGAAAGCAGGGGAGGCAGGAGAATCTCTAGGGTTTTTGTGCCACAGCAAATGCCAGGTAAAGGCAACTGTGTGATCTCCTGAGAGATGAGATGCTTTTCCTCCTCTACCTTAGGAACCTCCATCATCTGGTCAGTCCTCTCTAAGGCCCCTCGCCTGCTCTCATGTATTTGCAACTCAAAAACTCTTTAAGCCTCACCACTGCCTGTGTGTGCACACACACACACATTCGCACGTGTGCACACATGCAGGCACATACATGTATACCCGTCCACATTCAGACATGCACATGCACACATGCAGTCTTTTAGTGCTTGTGTGCATGTCTATTCACATGTGCATACATGTATGCATATGGACACACACATACATGCACACGTGTGTATCACCACATATGCACACATGCACACTCATACATATGTGCTCATCCATGCACATGGATACACTTTGGCATTCAGAGAGGCTCATGGAGCCCCTCAGACAAAAGGAGGCCCCAGACAATTGACCTCTTTGTTGCTTATCTCAGCAGGGACCCAGAAGAGAGTGGGGGGGAGGCCCATGGGTTGGCCCCCGACCCTGGCCCAGCCAGGCTGAGGTCCTGGGACATGGAGGTCAGTGAAATTTTGTGCCGTCCTCCCTGGGGAATGTCCCCCCAGGGCATACTGTAAGTAATGCCAGAACACACTTAACAAACTCCATTCTGAGTACTTCACTTTAGATTTACACAATTTGTTAGCATCAAAATTAAATCACATTTTAATGGCAAGGAAAGAGTAATTCAACATTTCAAAACTTTTCCTGCTGCTTCAGCCTGAAAATGCTCCTTTTTTGGAACAGCTGACTGAGGCAGCTGTTTTGCATCAAGTCAGAGGGGTTTCCATATGACCCAGGGAGCTCAGACAACAGGCAGACCTTCCTGCATTAAAGGGTAATCTGAGAATAATTTGCCATAAAACACCCAGAAGTACACCAGCTGTAGCCAGATACGCCCTATAAAGCACCACGTAGACTTCATGGATCTCGTAAAATAATAATAATTTTTAAAAACACATTTTTAAAACACATTGTAATTTTTTTAAAAGAAAAGAATGGTTTATTCTATCTTAGAAGGCAGCAGAGAGATTCCCTTACACGTTCACAATTGCTACTAAGCCCCATTTCCCAAATGCCTGCTTGACCAAGGGTCCCCGTGTCCCTATGTCACTGGGAATCTGATCTTTTGCAGGTACCCTGGGCCTCTTGTTGAAGATGTGCTCTCTCACACATGGCTGCCAGCAGCAGGTGAAGAGGAGAGACCAGGAAGCACCAGCCCCAGTCTCCCAGGTCCAAGTCCAAGTCCAGAACTTTCTAGGCCAGGTACAGTGGCACACCCCAGGGCCCCTGTCCCATGCTGGAGGGGCCATGACCTAGGAGCCAGGTCTTTTCACAGAGGCAGCCATCAACCCACCAGCACCCTGATGCCAACCACCAGCACCCTGATCCCAATTCTTCAAGGAAAGCTGGAAAATGGAGCTTTTACTATGAAAATTTCCACATTTTAAACTAATTTGAATGTTTTTCAAATACAACGCAAGCCAAGCAAAACATGTCAACAGGATTTGGCCAGGGGGTCACCCGCCTGCAACCTGTCTTGTACCCTGCCTTGTACCCTGCCTGCTGCCAACCCTCTATGCTGGTCTGCAGATCTGAATCTATATGTAGGCGACAGATCTGAATCTATGCATAGGTGACAAATCTGGAAAGAGCCTGCGTACTTCTTCCAAGGCTTCCCTCCATTTTCCCAAACTTATGGGAAGTTTTTCTTTATTTTTCCTTTTTTCATGTCAAAGACCTAGAGAATTGTACATCACAAAATAAACACTACAATAAATTGGTATTTGTTTCTCTTCTGTATAGTTTTACTGTTCCTATCCCCTTTTCACAGAAAATATGGAAAAAGGAACATGAAGGGAAGAGGCATGACAAGGGCAGAATACCATGCAAACAGGGCCACAGCGCACACAGAATACCACTCAAACAGGGCCACAGACTACCACTCAAACAGGGCCACAGAATGCACAGAAACCACTCAAACAGGGCCACAGAATGCACAGAATACCACTCAAACAGAGCCATGGCATATACAGAGTACCACTCAAACAGTGGCAAGGGACACACACTCAAACAGGGCCAAAGCACCCACAGAATGCCACTCAAACAGGACCATAGCATGCACAGAATACCAAACAGAGCCACGGCACCCACGGAACATCACTCAAACAGGGTCATGGAACGCAAAGAATACCACTCAAACAGGGCCACGGCACCCGCAGAATGCCACTCAAACAGGGCCACAGCATGAACAGAATACCACCCAAACAGGGCCACAGCACACACAAAATACCACTCAAACAGGGTACACAAAATGCCACTCAGGGCCACAGAACCCACAGAATGCCACACAAACAGGGCCACAGCACCCACAGAATATCACTCAAACAGGGCCACAGCACCCACAGAATACCACTCAAACAGGGCTGCCACAAGCACACAATACCACTCAAACCGGATCATAGCAAGCACAGAATACAACTCAAACAGAACCATGGGATGCTGGCAGCAAGGATGTGAGGACTGGAAGAAAGTGATCCACAGGACAGATTTCTGTAACCCCTTCCTAGATCTCCTTCTAGCACTTCTGTCTCACGATAACAAACAAGACTAGCACACCACCACCACAGCCCCCTCCAGGACTGGTTGTCCCCAGGCATCACCCCAGATCTTACTGATTCCATGGGCCTGATTCTCAAACCCCATCACACCCACTATAGCTCACTGGGTCTCCGCCACGGATGTCTTCCTAGGACTTTCTTAGGCATTTGCTATTTCTGCTGATAAGCTAATGATGCTTAGAGATGCTAGTGGAAGTAACAGTAAACTTTGTGGCCAAACCCCCGACCTTTCCAGTCTGTTTCTTCATTGTGAAATGAGGATGAAGTTACCTACTCCATAGGCTTGTTTTAGGCAGATTAACTTTGACCTCAAAAATGAGGACAGCAGTATCAGTCTCCCATAGGAACTTGTGAGAAATGCAAATTCTCACGCCCAAATCCAGACCTACTTAGTCACAAACTTGGACATTTTAGCTGGTCCTACAAGAGTCAAGTTTGAGAAGCACTGAATGAGATGCTGTATGGAAAGAACTGAGCAACCTTCCATGGTACTGACAAAGCTTTTATTAGCTGCCAGATAATGATGACACAGCTCAAAAAAAGGCATAAAATATCTTTTGCATTTTATGTCCTCTCGATCATTTCAATGTTCTCTACTCAACTTCAGGCATCATCATGATCACCATGAGTTCAGGCCCACTGGCAGGTCTGGAGGAGATGAGGCCTCCTGGTGCTCATGGGACACCAGCAGGGAGAGGTGTCTCCACTTTGCTGAGATGCACAGTACTGTTGACAAGCAAGGATGGAGCCAGCTTTCTCAAGGCCAAGGGCGAGCCGTGGACCCTCACCAGGCTGCAGCACCCTCACCTTTCTGTGTTCCTTTCTGTCATCCCACCAAAAGAGGAAAAACACAACAAGACAGGGAAGAGGAGAAAACTCAGCCATGTATTTTCACTATGGAGTTTACTTTATGATGTTACCCTTCCTTAATCCCTTGATATTAAATTAAAAAAAAAAACTAAAGAAATTAAAGAAAAAGTCACACTTCAGTTAAAAAAAAAGAGATAAATATAATATGTAGGCTCTTTCCAGATTTGCTGGAAACCTAGTAAATCATATCTGAAATTTTCAAAAGCTGATATAAAAGACAAGTTGTTAAATCAATGGAAATCAATATAGAACCAACATTGAAACTTAAACAGCAGTTGTTTAACTAACCTAAGGAAACAGGTTGTTTTTAAGTCTTTAGGTCCCAAATTGACTGAAAATTTGAGACCCATTATGCTGCTATTCCTCACTGCTCCCTACAAAGAGCCTGACCCAGGCACTACTTTTTGGACTAAAAGTTACAACCCTGCTTGAAAAGCACAGAGATCACTTAAGGACTTGCTTTGTCTCCCATATACCCAGACATGAAAAGTTGTGAGTCCTGAGTTGCTGTCTCTGCAGCAATGGCACCTTGGGTCCTTTTTGCTGGGTGTTTTCCAGGGATGGAGTCCCATAAGCCGGGGGCTTTGGTGGTTGCAGGACCCTCTGCTCTCAACCTCCCCTCCAGAGAGGGAACTCTAACTAGGAGACAGCAGGTAGGAAGTTCTCGAGCCAGAACCTGGCAATGGTTATGGGCTTCAGGAACATTGGCTGTCACCTTTGTCATATTAAGTGGCCATCATCTGTCCCAGCAAACTGGGATTATGGCAGGACAGGGCTCCTTACTTGTGTGTGGGTGTGCCCCACACCCAAGGCTGCTAACCCAACTCTGGAACCACTGAATTTGCTCCAGGTAGTTCCTCTCTGGTGTTTACAGCTTGTCAATGAATACATTTTTCTTAGGCTTTAGGTTTCAAACAAAGTAATTATGCACTTTGGTTCCTTTGCTTCTCTCGATAACGAAGGGTTGGCTAACTGATAATATGAATAAACCATATCCTGTGTTTTCCTAGAAAGCTGAACTGCCTTAAAAGAAATTACCATGACAATGGCTGTGGATTCTGTGCATCTCTTACGTCCCAGAATACCTCACACTCTGGAACATTCGGTGGTAAATAATCACTTAAGTGATTCTTATTATGTGGCAAACACCACTATTGATTATTAAGTCAGAGAAGATTCATCCAGAAGAGGAGGAAGAGGACAAAGAGAAGGAAAGGAATAGTGAAAGGACCAAGGGGGAAAACTGTAACACCCTCAGTCATGGTCAGTAACAAAAACGTTAGACCATTTGCAAGGTGGATTTGGGGACATTACATACAGGAACATGCAAAGCCACTGATGGGCTGTCAGTCACAGCAGCTCAGAGACTTCACCTCAGCTTGTTGACCACTCTCATCCCCAGGCCCTGCCACAGTCAAGAGTCCAAATCCAGGAAAGGACATCACTTTTCAATGTATGACCCACAGAAAGCTTTAAAAACACAAAAAAATACTTTTTCTCCTTCTTAGTTCTCAGCTACCTTCTCCTCGATCTAATTCTTACCCTCCAAAATTCACAAAAGAAGTGAAAAAAAAAAAAAAAAAAAAAAAGAAACCCTCCACCCAAGCATGAGACAGTCCATGAAATACAACAGCAACTGCTAAAAAGAGTGCAGGAGATCTGTTGCAGGGAAAATAAATAATTTTTTAAAATTAAGCTGTTTATTTTGAGATAATTGTAGACTCACAGGCAAGTCTAAGAAATTATACAGAGAATAATACAGAAAGATCCCAGCTGCCCTGTATCCAGTATCTCACAACGGTAACAGCTCACAAACTTAGCACAATATCACAACCAGGATACTCCCTGGATATAGTCAAGCCACAGAACAACTCCATTCCCACAAGAATCCCTCATGGCACCCATGTGTAGCCACACCTGCTTTCCTCCCTCCCCAGCCTACTCCTTGGCCCCTGGTGGCCACTAACCTGTTCTCCTTTTCTATAATTTTGTCATTTCAGGAATGTTATGTAAAAATATAATCACATGGGATGTAGCCTTTAGGACTGGACTTTCCTAGAAAAAAATCTCTAGAGATTCATCAAGGTTACAGTGTGTATCAACAGCTCATTCCTTCTTATTGCTGAGTAGTGTTCTGTGGTATAGATGCATCACAGTTTAACCTTTCACCTGTTGAAAGATACCTGGGTTACTTCTGGTTGAGTGATGAGTTATGAATAAAGTTGGTATAAACATTCATTTACAAGTATTTGTGAACAAAATACATTTTCATTTCTTTAAAAACATGCCCAGGAGTACAATTGCTCAGTTATATGGCAGTTGCATGTTTAGTTTTATAAGAAACAGCTAACTCGTTTTCCAAAGTCTTGACAATCTCACCAGAAATGTATGAGTGATGCTGTTTTTCTACAACCTCACCAGCATTTGGTGTTATCACTTTATAAATCTGAGTTATTCTGATAGGTATGTAGTGATGTCTCATTGTGGGTTTAATTTACATTTCCCTAATAGCTAGTGATGTTAAATATCTTTTCATGTGCTTATTAGCCATCTGTAAGATTTTTTCAGTGAAATATCTCTTTATCTCTTTTACTCATTTTATAATTGGTTTGCTCAGCTTTTACTGTTGAGTTTTGGAGCTCTTTATATATTCTACGTACTAGTCCTTTGTCAGAAATGTGATTTGTAAATATTTTCTCCCAGTCTATACTTGTCATTTCATCTTTGTAACAAGGTATTTAACAGAGGGAAACAGTATTTTGATGAAGTCCAACTTACTGGTTTGTTCTTTAAGGAATCGAGCCTTGGTTGTTATGTCTAAGAATTATTTGTCTAGCCCTATGCCTCAAAGAATTTCTCCTTTATTTTGAGACAGAGTCTTGCTCTGTCACACAGAGTGAAGTGCAGTGGCATGATCACGGCTCACTGAAGACTCAAACTCCTCCCAATTAGCTGGGACTACAGGTGTGTACCATCTCACCTGGATGATTTTATTTATTTATTTAAGTAGACAGGAGGTCTCACTATGTTGCTCAGGCTGGTTTCTTTTTTTTCTAAAAGTTTTACGGTTTTAAATTTTACATTTAAGTCTGTGATGCCTTTTGAGTCATTTTTACGTAAGGTGTAAGACTTGTATAAGGCTCGTTTTTTCATACATGGTGTTCAATCACTCCAGCACTGTTTGTAGAAAAGGCCATCTTTCCTCCATTGAATCACTCTTGCACCTTTGTAAAGAATCAATTGGGCAATTGGTTTGGGTCTATTTCTGGGATGCCTAATCTGCTCCATTAATCTATTTGCAGATCTTTCTGCCAGTACCACAGTCTTCATTTCTGTAGCTATATAAAACATCTTGAAATTGAATAGGCTGATTCTACCTACTTTATTCTTCTTTTTCAGAATTGTTTATCCATTCTTTTGAGCTCTCATATAAATTTTAGAATAACCCTGGATATATTTACATAAAACCTTGCTGAGATTTTGATAGTAATTGCAATAAATCTGTATATCAATTTGGGGAGAATTGACATCTTTATCAGGTGGAGTCTTCCAATGTATAAACATGGTACATGTCTCCATTTGTTTGAATCTTCTTTGGTTTTTATCATCATCATTACATAATTTTCAGCATGCAAAATCTATACGTTTTGCTACAGTTAATCATATGTATTTTTAGCGATTATATTCTTTATTTGTGTTCAGTGCTAACATTTGGAAATGCAATAAATTCTTGTGTGTTTATCTACAACCTTCTGAAACTTAATCATTAGTTCTAGGAGGCGTGTGTGGAGGTGTAGTTTCCTTGGGCTTCCTATGTAAGAAATCATGTAATTTGCAAATAGGGTCAGTTTTACGTCTTTTTTCTGATCTTTATGCGTTTTATTTTCTTTCTTTGCCTTATTGTCCTGGCTAGTACTCCCAGCACTTGTTGATTAAGAATGATGAGAGCAGATATCCTTACCTTGTTCCCAATTGTAGGGGGAAAGTATTCAGTATTTCATCCTTAAATATAATGTTACCTGCAGGATTTTTGTAGATAATCTTTATGAAGTTGAGGAAATTCCCTTCTATTCCTATTTATCTGAGAGTTTTAATTATGAATTGGTGTTGAATTTTGTCAAATATTGCTAAAAAACACTTATCTTTTTTATAACTGTATCTTATCTTCTTCTCTATCTAGTCTTTACCAATAAAAATTTATACAAAACAAATAAAAAAACCTGAGCCTTCTACCAGGAATACAGAATACAGGCTAAGATTAAGCTTTCTATGAAGTATGATCACAGCTCTTTGTTTTTTTTTCTTTTTAAGTGCAGTAGATTTGTTGTGGAAAAAGACATGTATTTTTAAGCAAAGAAAGAATGAGAGGGATGGAGGAAGAAAGGAACTGCAGATACAATGTAGATGTGTACAATATGTGTTGAGTCAATGCCTGAGATTAGGTAATTACATACATAATTATATGGAGAGAAATCTGAAAGACTGAATACCAAATTGTTGTACAGGAGAAGATGAGGTGGAAAAAGACTTTCACTCATTAATATTTTATTCTCTTCTCTAATGTTTGATGTAAATGCTTTAAGATAAGCTGATCTTAGTGAATAATTATTTTAAAAATCTACTAAAGAAAAAAGATGAGGAAAATCTTATATTGCAAAATGCTATGAACCACACTTTGACTTTTTGTGCACCTGAACACAATTCTTCTCTTAAGATGCTGTCTTTACCAGCCTGAAACACAAGTGCTTTGTCAGGGACATGTTAAAATATGTTCCATCTCCACTCATATTCACACTGAATGAAAAGAACAAACACTCAAAAGGAGGGCTCAAGAAAGCAGTGAGAGAACAAGGAAGCAATCTCTATAAATAATTCTCTCACTCCCACTCCAAACACATGCTCACAATAGCTCCATTTCATGGTTTGATTCTTCAGGTCAGTTTAATCTAAAGGTGGTAACTTCAGATTTGAAGGGAGGGAACTGAATTTGTCTAACGTGATGGATGTGATAGAGGCAAAAACAGATATGTACACACACACATACTCAGCAAGGAAAATCAAGGACACCTTCCTCCTCCTCCCCCTGCTTCAGACCAGGCTCCTGGCAGGGCATGACTAGACAAGAGTCCCACAGAAGTGTGGTCACTGTGACATAGAGAAGAAACAGCCACCGTACAAAGACACCGGAGTAAAAGCACCCTCAATAGTTTATAGATACTGCTATGGCCTGTCATTACCTGGCACTACATTGGTGATAGTACATCCTGAGCTTTCTGAATATTTCCAGGACAATTCTCCAAGGAGCTCTCTCTTCCTTGGAAGAGAAAGAACCAGCTTCCCAGTGAGTAACCCAGTCAAGTGACACAGCTAAGGGAAGATCAGTGTGCCCCATGGCTATCAGTGAGACAGGAGACCAATGCTGACTGCCACCTAGACCCAATGAACTCACCACCTGAACTTACACTGTCATGCACTGGTACTCCAAACTGGGGTGGGGATGGGGTGTGAATTGTTCAGCAGATAGAAAACTACAAAGGACAGGCTGGGCGCAGTAGCTCACGCCTGTAATCCCAGCACTTTGGGAGGCCGAGGCAGGCAGATCACCTGAGGTCAGGAGTTCAAGACCAGCCTGACCAACATGGAGAAGCCCCATCTCTACTAAAAATACCAAATTAGCCAGGCATGGTGGCACATGCCTGTAATCCCAGCTACTTAGGAGGCTGAGGCAGGAGAATCGCTTGAACTCGGGAGGCGGAGATTGCAGTGGGCCGAGATAGCACCATTGCACTCCAGCCTGGGAAACAAGAGT
Source organism: Cacajao melanocephalus (assembly GCA_963573385.1). Classification (NCBI taxonomy): domain Eukaryota; kingdom Metazoa; phylum Chordata; class Mammalia; order Primates; family Pitheciidae; genus Cacajao; species Cacajao melanocephalus. The sequence continues at coordinate 25,838 of CAUYLG010054599.1, read as the reverse complement.
GAAACTCCATCTCAAAAAAAAAAAAAAAGAAAACAAAAATAAAATTACAAAGGACAGAAAAGAAAGTCACTAAACAAGGAAATAGAACAAGTATCAAACATGCAGGAAAATACTCAACCTCATCCAAAACCCCCAAAATGGACACTTAAATAGCAAGACAGTACAAGTGGGGGATTCCCCAGAGCTCCCCAGAGACACATCCTTAATTCTAACCCCAGCCCACCATTTAATAGCCATGTGATCTTGGGCAAACGACTCAATCTCTCCGTGCTTCCGTTTCCCGGGTGTAACTTGGGGATTACAATTGCTCCTTACTCACAGGCTTATTGAGAAGGCTGATGAGATGATATATGCAAAATGCTCAGCACAAGGATAGCACAATGCTCATACTCTGTGTCTCTTAGTCACTGTTGATGTTTACAGGAACTCAATCTAGAAAAAAACAGCCTGGTGATCGTCAAGGCCAGCAAGTGAGCGGAATGCATTCATAGACTATTGGTGGCATTACAAATCAGCACAGCCCTTTTGAAAGACAATTTTACAACATGTATGAAGGAGTCAGGACAGTATTGACACCTTTGGGTTGTCCCTAACGACATAATCTAAAAGAAGGGAAAATCCAAATATGCAGACTAGAACCCAGTGTATAAAAGTAAAAATTGAAATAATGTAAATATCTACGAATAACAGGAAAACAGACTGGGTGTGATAACTCATGCCTGTAATCCCAGCACTTGGAAAGACTGAGGCGGGCAGATTGCTTGAGCCCAGGAGTTTTGAAACCAGCCTGGGCAACATGGTAAAACACTGTCTCTTCAAAAAACGCAAAAATTAGCCAGGCACAATCGCATGTGCCTGTAGTCCAAGCTACTGGGGAGGCTAAGGCAGGAGAATCATTTGAACCTGGGAGGCGGAGGTTACAGTGAGCTGAGATCATGCCACTGCACTCCAGCCTGGGTGACAGAGGAAGACCCTGTCTCAAATAATAATAATAATAATAACAGGAGAATAATAAAGTCAATAATAAGGCTTTTAACTCAATACTTTGTTGCTATTAAAAATTGCAGTTAAGAAGATTATTTAGCAATGTGAGAAAGATGCTTGGGATGTAAGGTAATGTGGGAAAGCCAGAACAGAAGCCATCAGCATATCTGCATGGAGGTGACAGCCACATTGAAAGTAAAACAGGTGACTCCCTTTCCCCTCCTTTCCTCCCCTCATCCTCAGCCCATGCCCAACCTCCTTTCTAGGATCAGCTGATGTCTCCAGCTGAGCTGCTCTGTCCATCTCCATTAACTCAACTGACAGTACCCTGAGAGTGTTGCCTTCTCTCTCACAGGAAGTTCAGAAAGAGTTTCTTAAGGAGCTGCCTTCCTCCAGCTGACAACTTAGAGCTGATCTCACTGAATCCCACTGAAAACCCTCTGGGACTCTCAAAGGCCACATAATGAAGCCAAGACTCTAGGGCCACCTCACCTCCCCACTGCTATCCTGCAAACCACATCAGACCCAGACCCCAAATGCAGTGCACTGTTCCACGACCCACCACATGCCAGCTCATTCACCTGCTATGCCCTTCTACCTTTATTCGCCTTTCAAACTCCTCTTCATCCTAGAAACCCCCTAGACATCATCATGACTTAGGAGAGTCCATGCTCCACCCGGGTTTTATCTATCCCTCCTCTGGCTACTTCTGCAGGGCATATGTGGGTGTCAGTGTCTGTGTATAGATCCCTTCCCACCATCCTGCAAACTTCTGGAGGCTGTCCCTCTTCTATCCAGTGCCAGAACCGCAGCAGGAGCTCAGGGAAGGTTGGTTAAAATTAGCGGGTTTGTATTTCTTTCATTTCTATTCTCTAATGTGGTTATGTAGTTGTCTGTGCACATTAAGTCACACGAAGTCTGTATTTGCCCCCGAGGCTCGGGCAGCCATCAGAAGAGCCATCGCCAAGGCCCATGTTCTGGTGCCACCATACCACATCTCACCATGGAGAGTGAGCCTATCTGCACCAGAGCACCCAACTGTGGGAGATGCTTTCCAACCAGCTAAGAAGAGACTAGGATCTTTTGGTGTACAGGTGAACTGTACACCAGATGAAATGTATACCAAAAATCTTAATTGCTATTCAAAACAAAAAGAAGAGGGGGGCGGGGAAGCCAAGAAAGAAAATAGCAAAACAACATCTCCAAATCTCAGAAGGATGCCTGGATGTCTTCTAAGGACAGAAAAGAAAAAAATCTAACATGTTACTAACATCAATATGGCCACTGCATTGCTATGAATCAGTGGCCACCACCAACAAAGTATGCTTCTCTCTGTGTGGAAACTGACCATTTAATTCATCTGAAATACAAGGTTCAGATTAGAATCTGAGTCAGGCAGGAAGTTTGGGCAATAACAAACGTATGGGTGGCATCCACTGGACACTTTCTACATATCAAACATGGTGCCAAGTGCTGCAGAAACATCACTCCACCTAAACTCACCAACTCTGAGAAGGAAGCATGACTCTTCCTATTTTGTAGATGGGGTAATAAAGGTTCAGAGAACATGCTATCTTGCCTAAGGTCACGCAGCTAGAAGGTGACTGAATACCAGGGGATATTTGGGATTGGCATCTTGCAGGCCTTGAGCACAATACTAAATACTGGGAACTTTTAACCCTAGAGACAACAGGGAGATGCTAAAAGTATGTGAACAAGGGACACTCAGTGATGATTCTGAAAAGTTATTTGCATAAGAGGAACTAGGGAAGAGGGCAGCAAAAAGACAAAGCTTTCCTTTAATGTGCAATATTTTTATTCAAAGAGGCTTTTTATTTGCTGGTAGAAAATCAATTTGGAAACAGACAATTAAATAAAGCCACTGCGCTTTGAGGGGGTTGTTGGGGCTCTAACTGTCCTTCTGTATCAAACTTGCCTAGCTCCTCTCAGCTGAACACTCTGGTGCAATCACTAAGACCTCTGAACACTCAGTATCCCTCATTATCTCTTCTCTCCTCCGTACCTTCCTGCTGATGTGCTCAGAAACATGGTCCAGGCCTCCAGTCAACCAGAAGGATGAAGAAATCATGCTACTCCCACAGAAATGAATATTTTTCAGGATTCCAAGAAAAATCTCCACTATAGCTGGCGGCCCAAGACATTTATCCACTAAGGCCTCAAAGCATTGCATGGAGTACAAGGACATTTGATGCATTCTGTCTCTAAAAAAACAACTTTGCAAACAGCATAAATACTTACTAGGAAGGATCTGCTTATAGTAGACTACTATGCACTATTAAAAAGATTAAGAACATTCAAGTCACCTGTGTATGGAAAAACAATTAAGGGTGTTGTCTGTATGCTAATTTGGAAAAAAATCTCCAAGAAATAGTGTTCAGTGAAAAAAGCAGGAGGATGTCCTCTTCTAGGGTAGAAGTGTGAGCCCCCTCCAGACCAACCATCCCATGAATAACAATGATAAAGTCAGGCCAAAAGAAGAAAAATGACTACTGAAGATTCTGGAGAGTAGAACCAAGCAAATAGTTAATTGAGCGGAATCCAGATTTGAAGTAGAGAGTGGCACAGGGTAGCCTTCCTGTTTTTTAATTGTTCTTTCCTGATTTGTGTCCGGAAAGCAGGCCACAGTTGAAGACTAGTGCAGTATAAGTGGCTAAAACTCTGAGAGAGAAATTGCAATCACAATCTACAAGACACAATCCAAAGTTACTCATTTACAAAGAATCAGGAAAATGTAACCCATTCCCAAGATAAAAGACAATCAGTAAATGACCACCCAAAGATGATCCAGATGTTGGAATTATTAGATAAGGGCTTTAAAGCACATATTATTACCATACTCGATGAGGTCAAGGAAAACATGTACTAATTAATGAAAAGATAGGGAATCTCAGCAGAGAAATAGAAGATAAAAACAAGAAATAAGCAAAAATTTTAGAATGAAAAAGTAAATATCTGAAAATAAAAGTTTACTGAATAAGCATAATAGCAAAATAGAAATAAAAAGGAAAAATTCAGTGAGCTTGAAAAAGCATTAACATAAATTACCCAAAAGAGAGACTTAAAAATGAACATCAAAGAAGATATAAATGAAGAGATATTCTGTATTGATGAATTAGAGGATTCAATGTTGTTAAGATGTCACTTTTTGAGACCCTAACACAATCCCAATCAAGTTCCCACCAAGTTATTTTTTAGATATTGGCAAACTGATTCTAAAATTTATACAAAAAGGCAAAAAATAATACTGAAGTAGAACAAAGTTGAAGGATTCACTTTAGATTATTTCAAGACTATAGTAATCAAGTCAGCAAGACATTGGAGACAGAATAGACACCTGAGTCAATGAAACAGCAGAGAGAACTCAGAAATATCCCCACATAAATATAATCAACTCAGTTGATTATATTTATATATGTACACAGACCTTATGTCTTAAATAAAATTCATTTAAAATTGGTCAAGAACCTAAATGTAAAATGCAAAACCATAAAACAAAGGATAAAACTTATATGACCTTGAGTTTGTGGTGTATTTTTAGATATGGCACCAAAAGCACAATCCATGAAAGAAAAAATAAGTCAACAAATTAGACTTTATTGAAATTAAAAACTTCTGCCCTGTGACACTGTTAAGAGCATAAAAAAGCCATAGATTGGAAGAAAATATTTGCAAAACACATACCTAACAAAGGACTGATATCCAAAACATACAAAGAACTCTTAAAACTAACAATAAGAAAACAAGCAACTCAACTAAAAAAAAAAATGGGCAAAAGATCGGAACAGATACTCACCAAACAAACATATTCAGAGGGCAAAGATGCATATGAAATGATGCTTAACATCATTTGTCATCAGGGAAATGCAAATTAAAACAACAATGCAGGGTCACTACATACCTATTCGAACGGCTAAAATTGCAAACACTGACAATACCATAACTGGCAAGGATCCAGAATGACAAGCACTCTCTCAATTGGTGGTGAAAATACAAAATTATACAGCCACTGCAGAAGACAGTCTGTCCATTTACAAAGCTAAACGTAGTCTTACCTTATAATCCATCAACAGTGTTCCTAGATATTTACACAAATGATTTAAAAAACTTATGTTCACCAAAGACCTGCATATGAATGTGTATAGCAGATTTATTCATAATCACAGAAAACTGGAAGCAGCCAAGATAGCCTTCCATGGATGAGTAGATAAACAAACTGTGGTACACCTCTAGAGTGGAATATTATTCAGCAATAAGAATGAGCTATCCAGTCATGAAAAAGCATAAATGAATCTTAAATACATATTGCTAAGTGAAAGAAGCCAGTCTGAAAAGGCTATGTTGTACGATTCTATTTATATGACATTCTCAAAAAGGCAAAACTATAGAGATGGTGAACAGATCGAGGGTGGCCAAAGGTGTGGGGAAGGAGAAGGACTAAATAGGTAAAGCACAGGGTATTATTTGGAGGAAGTGAAGCTACTCTGTATGATACTTTAATGGAAGATACATGAAACTACACATTTGTCGAAACCCATAGAGCTTTACAGCACAGACAGTAAAATCTAATGTATGCAATTAAAAAAAAAATTTAAACATTGAGGGGCTCCCAGAATGGAATGCAGACTGTGATAAAAGAACACAATTTTATGACAAATGTATGAAACAACCTCACTGAAGGGGGTAAGAAATAAAAGTGCTGAACTAAGTAACTCTGGAGCTGAATGTAGTAAAACTAAGGGCAAAGTAAACTGTACATCAGCACTGTAATCTAGATGATAAAGTTGTTTGCCATGGAATATGAGTGAAAAATTCTGAAATTGGCATACATGAATGCTGGAACTGAATAATTAAGTAAATAGATCATAGATGGTGGGAACCATGTTTCTCACTGTTGGAGGAGGCTACAGACAAGCAAGGAGAAGGGCTAGAATGCCCTACTGTAAAGGGATCAGAGTTGAGATGTGTGTGAACTCATGTTTAGCTTAATATGAATACATGTTTATAAATGTTATATTCACAGGTTGGTTTACACACATATATTTCCTTGGTTTATCAACTGGAGAAGCCTAGAAGTAACAACTCCCGGATATGAAGGAAACACCTAGCACCCAAATCTTGGTTTCTCAAAACATTATTTAATAAAAAGAACCAGGGAAATGATTAATCCTAGGGCTTAGGGCAGTCAAAATACACGATAAGCCTGGGGTGTCCTGTATACAGCCACAGGTATACATGCATATACTCATACACACACATGCACATACACACACGTGCACATACGCATGCACACACACACACACACACAAACACAATGACAGAAGAATGTCAAAGATAACAGAACCAATTGAAAGAGCTTCCAAAAACCAAAGCTGAAACAATTTGAGCAACAAAAGAAAGTAGTATTAGATTATAACCCAAAGTATAAATTAAATATCCATGGGTACATACTTATATAAAGAAGTGTTTGGATAAATAAGTAAATGAGGGAGAAAAGACAAATTTCCATGAAAAAGAATTCCAAATAATTTCTGCAGATACTCAACCCTTGAGGAGATGGAACATAACTCCCCACATCTTAAATGTGGACTGATCATATGAAAAGAGGGGGAAACAGTGACTTTAGAGTAGGGAACCTTGACAAATTTGACTTTGGACACTTTAAGTCAGCAACTACTTGACCTGGGACAGGTGAAGAGATGGACAGGGCAGCTGCTTGGCCCCAAAGGTTTCAGTGATGTCCCTCTTAGTTTCAAAGGTGTCAAATTCTGAGTCACACCCAGAGAAGGGCTCTCCCTCCACCCAGGTGGGAGGCAATGCTGGGCCCTGCTGCATTTGGGGGTCCAGCATTTCTTTGGAGCCCAGACAAGCCTGCTCAGGGACGCTTCTTCAAGACTTCAAGATCTACTGATTTCCTGGCACCTTCATTATTGAATAGAAACTAGCAGGAATAGGTAAGAAAAAAGAGAGAAAGTATCTTGAATGGCTCCTCAAAAGAGATCTTACCCTTGTAAATTTTTCACTTATTCCCCTTCAACATCTAGGAAAGAATGACATCAAACTGAGGAAGAACAGGGTCTCTCCTGCCACATGACCATAGTACCAGGGGCTTTGGGAGCCCAGTTTCAGTGGATTGTGCTTGAGGTCAAAGTTTGAGTAGAACTTATGAGGTATGACAGCTGTTCTTGCCATAGAGTTTTTCATACAGATGTCTCATGTTTGCTGGGACATGAGATCCAAAGGTGGATCATACATGTTATTCACTGAAGGTCCAAATCGCACTCTGGGTATCCAATGACAGCAGAAGGGAGGACATTTTTCCCAACCACAGTCTCCCTCCCTACACCTGCTCCCACTCTCATCTCCTGAGCTTTTTCATTAGAGTTTTCCCAGCAGCTGTCACTTCACTGCCATATCCTGTCCTTCTGCAACCCAATTGGTGAATTTCCAAATCTGGGCCAACCTAACCATCCTATTTATCTACCTCTGTCTTCAGGTACAAATCATATCTTCACATTGCCTGGCACTGCCATAAATACAAATTAGAACAAGGTATGCTACTCAAGACCAGGGGTACAATGGTCTTCACAAGCCTCCTTCTTCTGGCCTCTATCCTCCTCACTCTATTCCTCTTGGTGGCTGTGGAGATTGAGCCTTTTCTTCCTAAGTGTCTAGCCCCACCACCACTCCCTGTCCTCAGACCTTGATCCTATCTCTGCAATCCTCAGAGAACAGAAGTCATCTGCTGGGATACCATCAACTTTCTTGCACCTGCTTGAAAATTCCTCTGTATCTCCTCCTCTCTTCAGACTTTCTGTCCCTCCTGTCTGTGAGGAAAAATTACTTGCTTTGGTTTCAGAGTCATTCTCCACCTATGTTTAATGTCACACCCTCTGTGCCCCCTGTGACCTTCCCTTCAGTTAACTTCCTCTCCCTAGCAGCATCAGTCTCTCCCTCTCACTTCCTCTTTCCCATCTGGGCTCAGACATGCTCCTGTTGCTACGGTGCCAGGCACATGCTATGGTCCCACACAGACTTGGGTTCAGATCTCAGGTCTGCCTCTTACCAACTAGGGGATGTTGGGAAATAACCACACCACACAGAAGTCTATGGAGTGTCAGGCCAGAGCAAGGGACTTTACTTACAATGATACCAAGCTTGCAGAATCCTGTCAGCATCCTCAGGAGACAGGGATGTTGTGTTTAGTTCAGAGAAGAGGAAGCTGGGCCCTGGAGACGTTAAGTAATTTGTCCAAGTTCACATAACTAAGCGGGGCAGAGGTAGAGCCAGGGGAAGCTGGCCTGTATCACACTGAAGCCCACATTCTGTCCTCCACTGTCTCGTAGATGTTCAGCCCCTTCTCTATAGAATATCAGTATTATTGGCTACCTGGTAAAGCTCCTATAAAAATTAAAGAAAATGATGTGCACAGATTGCTTAGCATAATGGCTGGCACTCAAATGGGATGATTTCCATAGGATTACCAACCATGCATTCCATCTTGAAATTCCTTCCTCCTGGCTTCCATGAAGCTATGATCTCCTAGTTGTCCTCCTGCCTCTCTGACCCACCTCTTGCATTCTCCATAATCCTCTTGGGCTCATCTTTTAAGTGTAGGCTTTGTCCAGAGTCCCTCATAGCTCCCCACTCCTGCACAATGTCACCTACTTTCCAACTTCAGTCAGTGCCTCCCAGAGCCTCCACCCTTCCTGACACCTCGGCAAACTCATGCCTCCTTCCCTAAACCTGTCCCTCCTCTGCAGTCTCCATGTTTAACCAAGGTGCTCATGAGCCATGATAAATCTCATTGCTTCCTTCCTTAGAAACCTCCAGTAGCCCCCTATTGCCAACAGAATAAACTGCAGAATCTTTAGCAAAGCAACCAAATCTCTTCATTAGCTGATCCAAACCACCTTCCCAGCTGCTTCCAACTGTACCAATCTATTGGACAGTTGCTATCTTGCCTCTCCTCCCCAAGGTCTCTTTTCCCAGCTTAACACCCACACATGCTCCAGCAATTCCTAGCCTGGCATCATGTCAAAACCCTCGACTGGGGCCAGGCATGGTGGTTCATGCCTATAATCCCAGCACTTTGGGAGGCCAAGGCAGGTGGATCACGAGGTCAGGAGATCGAGACCAGCCTGACCAACAAGGTGAAACCCGTCTCTACTAGAAATACAAAAATTAGCTGGGTGTAGTGGCACGTGCCTGTAATCCCAGCTACTCGGAAGGCTGAGGCAGGAGAATCGCTTGAACCTGGGAGGTGGAGGTTGCAGTGAACTAAGAACACACCACTGCACTCCAGCCTGGGTGACAGAGCAAGATTCTGTCTGGAAAAAAAAAACAAACCTTCGACTGTCCTGGAGATCATCTCCAGACTGGCTTCATTTGCCTGGGTGCCTCTTTTAAAATGAAGCCCAGAAGCGGACAGTACTTTAGGTGCTGAATAGAACTATGCCCTCCAGTGTTCGGAAAATTATACTTCTAAGAATGCAGCCTACCTTCTTTGTGCCTGCCCAACAGGCCAATTCTAGCTTCAGCATTGTAGCTGAGTCAGCCTTGGCTGATCACAAGCTTCCGTGTGCTCCCAGGGTGCTGACATCAGCATAGAATCATTTCAGGTCTACGCTCTGCTTTTCCAATAGGACTGAAAATCCCTCAAGGGAAGGAATTTCTATGTTCCATCCTATAAGGCTTACATGCCTTTAGTCCAGCTGGAGTGAATAAACCAGAGGATTTGTAAGGTCATATGTAAAAGTGGGGTCATGTCACACTTAACCTCAATCTCCCCCATCCCTTGTCTTTTTTAAAATTCCACTTTAAAATGGAGCATAGGCAAAAAGTATACTTTTTTTTTTTTTTTTTTGAGACAGAGTCTTGCTCTGTCACCCAGGCTGGAGTGCAGTGGTGTGTTCTTGGCTCACTGCAACCTCCACCTCCCAGGTTCAAGCCATTCTCCTGCCTCAGCCTCCCGAGTAGCTGGGACTATAGGTGTGTACCACCATACCTGGCTAATTTTTGTATATTTTTAGTAGAGACAGGGTTTCACCATGTTGGCCAGGCTGGTCTTGAACTCCTGACCTCAGGTGATCCACCCCCCATTGACCTCAATGGGATCAGTACTTAAAAAAAAAAAAAGTCAAGAGGATGGATTGAAACAAAGCTTGGATGAGAAGGCAAATGGAAGAAAGGGAACATGCCGCAGTGAGCCAGCCCTTTGCGTCTTACACCATGAGCTACTTATTCAAGCATGAAAACTGGGACATCATTCTCACAACACTAATTAGACAAGGAAATGAGATATGCAAATATTTTTTTTAAAAGTTGATTCTCCAATACTCTTGCCAGATAAAAGTTAATGAAGAAAACACAACCCAACAGGCTGACTCTGGAGCTGATGCCCATCACCCTAATTATCTGACCTAAGATGTCCCTGAAAGAAAAATCAAGCACAAGATGCAGGCTGCCCCATGACCCTGGAGACAGATCAAATCCTTGGAATCTCTCATAGGCCAGGTTGGCCCAAAGGTCAGAGGAAGCACAGCTGCCCAAGCAAGAAGCACAGAAGTTTCCAGAAATTGAAGACGCTGCACTTTGAGGCTCCAACATGTCCAGCACCCCTTCTCCAGTGCAGCCTCCAAATGAAGGGTCTTTCAGAAGAAGGATTCTGTGGTACCCTCAAGTCATTCCGTCATCCTTGAGTCATTCCTCAAGTCATCCTAGTGGGACACGGGCACAACACTGCACTGCCCTACACGAGGTGACGCCTGCCTCACCCAGCTGCCTCCCCTCATGGAGCCTCTGTTTTCTCAGCCATGAAACTGGAATCCTGGTAGAGCTGCTGTGAGCACTGAATGAGAACATGCACATGGAACCTCAAGAGCCTGGCTCATGGGAGACCATCAGCACGTGGCAGCTCCTTCTCTCCTCCTGGACCACATTAGAACAAAGATGCTTGTGATGGGCTGGGTGCAGGGCTGAATTCAGTTCACAGACAGCTACTGAGAGCCTTCTGTGTACCTCACGCTGTGTGAAGTTCCTGCCCTCTCGTAACTAAGAGAGAAGTTGGCAGACTGTTAACACTTGGGGCTGGAATAAGCGAGGCACTAAGAACAGCTCCAAAGGCAGGAGGCTTTCCCAGGGAAGCAACATCCATGCCCAGGTAACCAGTGAGTAAGAGAGGAAGACAGGGACAGTCACGGGCAGAGGGGCCAGTCTGTGCTCAGACCAGAGGTGACCAGGGTGGCCTGTTTGAGGAGCTGCAACTGGGTCTGTATTGCTGGAGTATAAGATTCATTAAAATTCCCCTTAACTCAGTTCCTCTACACTTTAGGCCAGGGCTACTCTCTGAAGCTTTAACCCTATTACATGGCTGTCTTTAGAGAACAGGAGACCATCCCCAGTCCTGTGTATCATCTATCCAGAATAGCACTCCAGTCACACTGACAATGTCATCAGACCCAGGAGACTGAGCCATGAGCAATCTGTAAGGGTGAGCCAAGGAGCAAGTAAGCACTGCAGGAAATAAAAGCAAAATAGTCACTACCCAGACATATGCCTGCCTGAACTGAAAATATGCTGGGGTGGGCAAGTCCCAACGATCTCCATATACACATTAGAAACAGAAAATACTTGTTTTTCTTTTCCTAAAGATTCAATTCAGGATTCCAGGACCCTTAATACATTTAAATGTTACCAGATGACCCATATCCAATCTCCACAGGGCTGTGATCTGGACTGACTTATTCTTTACCAAATAAGCCTCCTTTTTATCACTATATTTATTCATCTATCTCTCTATCCATCCATCCATCCATCCATCCATCCATCCATCCATCCATCTATTCATTCATCCATCCATGCATCCATCTACCCATCCATTCATCCATCCATTCATTTATCCATACATCTAACCATGTATCCATCATTCATCCATCTACCCATCCATTCATCCACCCATCTATCCATCCATTCATCCATCTATCCATCCATGTATCCATTTATTCATCCATCTATCCATTTATTCAATCATCCACCTACCCAGCCATTCATCTACCCACTCATCTATCCATTTATCCATCTATTCATCTACCCACCTATCCCTCCATCCATCAATTAATTGATCGATTCATCCACTCATCCATCTATACATGCATTTTTCCATCCATTCATCTACTCACCCATCATCCATCCATTTATTCACTGAATGCTTACTAAGTACCGCGCTCTGTTCTATATCCAAAGGTAACCAAGAAGACACAGGTTCTATCCTCTTGAAGTTGACATTCCCGCTGACCAGCTTTGGAAGGTCAGGTACCCTAGGCAAGACTTTCTTACCCTTGAGTTTGCTGAGTGGCAGATAAATATAGTTCCACAGAAGCCCTTGGGTATTCCACTCAGGGTCAACCTTGCAGGCAGAGAGAATGCCTGCTCCTCAGTTTACCTCCTTCTGCTCCAGCCTTTCCAAACTCAGATCAAGCCTGACCCAGAGAGAATTCCCTATGATGTAGGCAAGATTCTCCCCACTCTAATCTAGAAAAGCCACATATCTTCACAGAAGCAGGGGACTGTGCTTCTTACTAGGGACATGGCAGCACACATATTTTAAATATGAAAAACATTCCCTCCTTCTAAGATCCCTGTATTGAAGTTTTCAAGGCACCTAATTTGGATTTTGTACAAATTGAGAAATAAACTAATGGGCATCACATAGAGGCCAAATTAATAAAATACAAATTAATAAAGGAGAATATGAAATAAATTTCATACAATAGACGAAATAATCAAGAAGCTGAATGATATTACCACTATAATGATTGATATGGTTTGACTGTGTTTCCACCCAAATCGCATCTTGAGTTATGGTTCCCCTAATTTCCACATGTTGTGGGAGGGACCCATTGGAAGCTAACTGAATCATGGGGGCAGTTACCCTCATACTTCTGTTCTCATGAAAGTGAGTGACTTCTTACAAGATCTGATGGTTTTATAAGGGGCTTTTATCCCTTTTGCTCAGCACTTCTTCTTGCTGCCACCATGTAAAGAAGGACATGTTTGCTTCCCCTTCCACCATGATTGTAAGTTTTCTGAGGCCTCCTCAGCCCTGCAGAACTGAGTCAACTAAACCTTTCCTTTACAAATTATCCAGTCTCAGATATGTCTTTATTAACAGCATGAGAACAGACTAATACAGTGATGAAGGCATATGTTCCTTCTCCTAACAAAAAAAAAATGCAATTAGATATTCCAGGAGAAACTGAAAACCTTAAAAAGTTACAATAACAAAAATATCATGCAAACAAAAACATGATATGATTCTGGGTAATCTATAGAGTACAAGAAAAGTGATTCCATTTGACCTTGATGCTAGGAATATTGTTGTTCAAATTATAAAGATATTTTGCCGTTAGACTTTAGAGAAGAAACATGATCCTCATCTACTACATGGTTCTACAGTGAACCACACTTCATAGCCCTGGCCTTAATAACACACAAACTTATAACAATAACATAGAAAGTTATAACCCACAAATATTCCACTAACCATCATTTTGCTTCTCTTCTTAGAGCCTGTAAGGGTTTTGTGGTGGCAAATTTAAATGGCCCAGTTCACTTTTTAAAATTTACCTAAGGAATTATAAACTTTTTTTGCTTACTAAATTTCATTATGGTAGGCAGAGGTATTCAAAATTGTTCCATTAAACTAAGCTAAAAAAAATCCCACTGGACACACTTAATAAATGTTCATTCTAAATCACCCTTTTCCCCATAAAAAGTCATCAATGAAAAGGCTGACCAACCCATTTTCCCTCTCATTCCTGTTCCCAGCACACAGTGCTCAGAACCACAGCGACACATAGCTGTGAGGCAAAGTCAACAGTAACAGTAAAAATTAAGCCAGGCCTCAGGTCACAGTGGGGAAGGAGGCTTGGATTCTTGCCCAGCCACTAACCATTTAGCATCTACCAAATCCCAGTCTGAGTGAAGTGTTTACATTTTCAATGTGGACAACAAATTTTGTAAATCTTTGGTTTGGTTTGGTTAACCAAGGCAAATACAACCATGCACAAAGGTTTCCAGGAACGCCAGCGAGCAGGGCTTATCCCAAGAACATCTGTCTTTAGGACTACAAAGCTACTCCAGCCCTGGGTAAGGACCAGACCCCAGTGCTGGAATACCAGAGTGTGAGGCCCAGAAAGCTCTGGGCAAACTGTTACATCTTCCTATATATCAAGTTTCTCATCTGGAAATGGGAATCAGGACAGCACTCAACTCACAAGGTTGCTCTGGTGATGAAATGAACAATCATGTGTGAGGTGCTCAGAAAACTGTCCCTGAACAGGAAGCACTCAATACAAGTGAGTTTTGACTATGGCTTGAGCTGTTATTGCCTTTCTCTATGGGAATCCACTACAGGATGGAACAAAGGAATGGAGCAATGAGATGTGGAGTGAGAGAAAAGGACAATGACCTATAGAAGCACCTGTGCTACATGGACTATCAAGTTTCAGGTGGAAAAGCTCCTAAGGACAGCAGGCCAGCCATCAGTCATCCATAGCTGACCTCCCAGGTGGCACAGACCATGCTTTTTCCCAGAGGCAGCCAACAGGGCAGGGAGTGAAGCCTGTGAAGCTCCTCACAGCTGCAGCCTGGGCATCATTCTACCTGCCGTAGGTGAGCCGGCTGCTACAGCCGAGGAAGGCAAGCCTCTCTCCCAAGCAGAACCCAGGCTGGGAGCACTAGGAAGCAGTCTATACTTGTGGCAGCATCACACTGTCCCTCACAGCTGCCACCGCCATAACCCAACATTGGAGGAAGCTGGGGTTTCCTACAATGCCTGTGCAGCCTCTGATGACTTACTTAAAGGGAGTTCTGTTCCTTGAAATGTCACAGCCACAAGCATCTAACATTCATGGGCCACATCAAATGGGGAGAGATGCCCAAGGACTTTCCTCTCCTGTAACAGAAAAAAACTCCTTACCCCACAGACAGCTTTCTGGCTGCCCATCTGTGAATGTGACCCAGATACTCTACTAATTGGGGAAGGGCTGGATGTCAGCCCCTAGGTCTTTGTGTCAGAGACCCAGAGTTCTCATTTAGAAAAGCTTCTACAGTGGACTCTGACCATAAAAACCCCACAACTCTCTCTCTATGGCACGTTACTCTCAGTACCCGCTGCCGCGTGTCTCCTCCTGCCATTGTAACTGCAGAGGCTCCTCATAGCATTGTAGCATTGCAGTTTCCTAGATGCACCATGAGTCCCTGGGGGGCATACACCTGCTCCAGGTCATCTCTGTCACCTCTTAGCATGATCCACAGTGCTGAGAGAAAGGCGTTCAACATGTTTTCACAGAATTGAAGCAAATTCAAAATGGAAATTCTTTCAGATATCCATTTCAGATACACATGTCCTGTGCTACATACTATCTCTGGTTGTACTTCTCTCTAGCTCTTTGGTCTTTGAGGAAAAGGGCGGTAGATGTATCTTTTAAGGAGAAATGTTTATGGATGGAGCTGGAGGCCATTATCCTCAGCAAACTAATGCAGAAACAGAAAATCAAATACCGCATGTTAATCACCTACAGTGGGAGCTAAATAATGAGAACTTATGAACACAAAGAAGGAAACAACAGACACTTGGGTCTACCTGAGGGCGGAGGGTGGGAGGAGGGAGAGGAGCAGAAAAGATAACTACTGGGTGCTGGCTTAATACCTGGGTGATGAAACAATCTGTATACAAACCACCATAACATGTGTTGACCTATGTAACAAACCTCGTGTACTCTCGAACCTAAAATAAAAGTTTACAGAAAGGACAAATGTTTAAATTTCAGTTGTTAAATATGTAAACAACTGCTACAGAAAACAAACATTATTTCACCATTCTCTACCCACCCAAAATGCTGCAAACATATGTTTTTAAAGACGTTTATGAGTCAAATTATACCCTGAAGAGTGGTCAAGATAACTGTACATCCTATTCACAATCTTGGTCTTGAGCCCAACAATTAGCTCATGCATCTTTCTTCTTATGTTGACACCTTTTAAAAATCAACACTGATGCCTGATGAGAAGCTAAATAAACTGATAACAACAGCAAAAACCTCCCCACTTCTTACATACAAAAGTAAATAAATACAAAGAAAACAGAACCTGCAGGTCATTATTGGTATTTGGTGACCTCTGGTGGTCAAGTCCAGGAAGTTTCCACACCAGGAAACAATCTGTGTACTTCACAGATGGCCTCTCTGAGAATCATTCATGATAAAGCCTTCATCCCACAGGACTTCTGCAGCAAGAAAGCAGGTCCTGCTTCCCTCCTACCCGCATCTGTGTGTGTGAGAGGATGCAAAAAAAAAAAAAAACTGGATAACATCAGCCTTAGTAGAACAGGATGAGCAATGAGAACCTGCTTCTCAAAACACACAAGATGCCTGGAAAGGCATAAAACTGCAGCAGATGAGGTGCACTTTCAACTCTCGAACACCATGCTCCATCTAAGCAGATGGCTGAGGCCGGCCACATCACAAAAGTGTCAACAGAATGAGCCAGTCAGCTTTGCCTTATTAATATCAGGGAAACACATTCTGTGAACACCACACATTTTCAGGACATTATTTTAGAGAATGTCCTAAATAGCCTCCCCTTACATCACCCTCTGTTATGCCACACTTTCCAAGAAGGCAGAGGTCTCACTGTGCTCACACACATCAGAGGGTTTTCATTCCCACCAATACCATTCAACTCAGTCCCCACACTGAGCCCCAGTGCAAGACCTTACAGAGGCGCTCCTTACTCTCCACTTTGCTGCAGAAGGAAGGGCAGGCTTTGAGGATGGTGAATGCCTCTGGCCTTTCCTTGCACACTCCTGCATGGGGAGTTCTGTGAAGTGTGGTGTCCATCAGGTAGGTGACTAGTTTTCTCTAGGCCATTCCATAACTCCCTGATATGGTTTGGCTGTGTTCTCACCCAAATCTTATCTTGAATTATAGTTACCATAATCCCCATGTGCCATGGGAGGGACCCAGTGGAAATAACTGAATCATGGGGGCAGTTTCCCCCATCTTGTTCTTGTGATAGTGAGTGAATCCCACGAGGTCTGATTGTTTTTGCTCAGCACTTCTCCTTGCTGCTGCCACACGAAGAAGGATGTTTGCTTCACCTTCTGCCATGACTGTAAGTTTCCTAAGGCCTCCCCAGCCACACTGAACTTTGAGTCAATTAAACATCTTTTCTTTATAAATTAACGAGTCTCAGGTATGTCTTTATTAGCAATGTGAGAATAGACTAACACACTCCCATTAACTACTAAATTATACATGAACTGATCACTCCTGTGTTCAGAGTCTTTTTAGTGGGATGGGTGGGCTAAATGGATTATTGGGATAAATGATGAAGGATGGGTGATAGATGGGTGGATGATGGATGAATGGAGAGATGATGAATGATGCATGGATGATTAATGATGGATGATGAATAGATGATGGATGGATGATGAATGGATGATGGATGAGGGGATGGATGGGTGGTGGGTGAATGGGTGGATAGGTGGATGGACACAGAGAGACAGGTGGATGAACAGGTGGGTAGATGGGTGGGCAATAGATAGAAGGAAGGATAGAAGAGTAAAAATATTTCCATGACATGTAGGGCTCTACTAGGCCTTGTACTGAGACTAAATTAAAAAAAAAAAAAAACAAAACAAAAAAAAAACCACAATCCTTACCCACTAAAGGTTGTGTTAGTAATGATACAAAATGAGATCAATCGATGACAAGAATAGATGAACACAAAGTGATTCCAGAAGAAAATAAAAGTAGGTGACCTCCAAGCAAAAAGAAAACAGACTAAAGCCTGGTCGTGTTATGGCAGTAGCCACAAACATTGAGATTATTAATGTGAGGAGGCTGAGTAACCTTCTGCTCAGGAGGAAGTGTCATGGCACCTGGTTTGTGGCCATTAGGACAGATAGAATGTCATTCTCTGACATCTGCTGATCTTCCCCAGCTCCAGCCAGTAGCTGAAGCACACAGGCAGAGTGGTGGAGAGGTGGATGACCAGAAGCTGGACACACCAGTGAGAATATCAATACTGGGACCTCTCTGGCACTGTATCAGAGCTTGGGTGAAAGGGAAACCCCAAACAAGACCCCACAGCAGTGGCAGCATGCAGCCTGCTGTGCCCACTCAACACACAGCCACACCACCACTCCCTATGCAGTGAGAAGGGCCCGTGCTGGCCGCTGACCAACCCCTGCTGGCTCTCAAGGTGACTTGGATGCCCTCAACCTCCTCTTCATTGCTGGAATCGTCCATGAACCCTTGCAGTCAGAAGGTCACAAAAAGGTTACTCAAGGACACAGTATCCCATTTCAAATCCCCATCAACAGCAGGGAGAGACTTCCCCATGCCTTGCTGGGACCCGTCACTCACACCCAACAATGCACACTGTAGGAAAAGATTGCCTGTCTATCACCGGTTCTGAGAATCCCCTGAAACCAGTTTCTTCCCCTTTCTCTCCTTGCAGCTCCTGGGGATGGGAAAAGCTACCCCAACTCACATGTGGCACCCTGTACAATTTGGAGATGGTCGTTCAGACTCTCAGGACTGGCTGAGTGTGTCTGCCGCCCAGCACCCATATGACTGAAAAGACAGCCCAGAATGCTGGTTGCACTCAGCTTGCGGCCCCACAGATCAGCTGCTGCCTGTGACTCTGCAGCCTCAGCCCTGAGCACACTCCCAGACCACCAGGGCCACACTGCCAAGTGTAGGTGAGCGTGTCCCCAGAGCCTGTTTACAGTACAGCGCACGAGTGAGGAAACGTGAAGCACATACTGTGGGGAGCAACGTCTGGGACAGAGAAGAAGAAAGAAAGGAGACTCCTGGTTCTGGAACAGAAGGGCCACATGGAGTTAGATCAAAGAGGCAGCAACATTCTCCTTCCCACTCAACATGGAACTGGCAGCGGGGCTGGGATGTGGGAGCACAAGAACCAACACATATTGAGGGCTTCCCTCTGCTAAGAGCTACGTCAGGGCACGGGCCTTGGATGTGAATCCTGATTCAGACCTCATTCACTCCTTCAACTCCTATTTGCTGTGTGTTTACTATGTGCCCAGCCCTGTGTGTGAAGCTGAACACACAGCAGCAGATGAGGCTGGCAGGGCCCTGGCTGCGTGGAGCTTTTAGGCTAGTGAAGGAGACAGAACACAGCTCTTACACAGGAGTTGTTACACACATGAGTTATAATAAATGCTGTAAGCAGGGAGTCCAGTGCCTTGGGAACAGGTGACAGAGGAACCACACACAGACTGAGGCCTTTCCGAAGAAAGGACAATCATACAAGTTCTGAAATGTACATGAAAAAGGGGGGCCTCCCCAGCAGGATGGCAGCACGTGTGAGCCCCCTCCCACAGTGGCACAGGGGAGAGACGGAAATGAGGCCAGAGGGACAGAGGACAAGGGGGGATGCGGTGCAATGAGGGTCATGAAGGATCCCGGATACAGGAACAGAACTTGGGCCTTGATCTCGGGGGCCCAGAGGGTGACAAGGGGGCTGAGACAGCACTGGTGTTTCAAAACCATATCCATGTGTTCTGTGCAGGGGTCTTAAGGAGCAGAGCCCACGGCAGCAGTGTCACCTGGGAACCTGGAAATGCAGATTCTCCACTCCACCCCAGAGCTGCGGAATCACACATCCTGGGGGTGGGACCCAGCTACTATGCAGCACCTAATTTACAAGATGAGCTTGTCTTAGCTAAAATATTAACCTCTGTGCAAAATCAACCCCAGAGAATGGGCCAGACCTCATTTACATTTCTCACTCTCTAAGGTGCCCCAGCTTCCTCCTCCTTCTGAAAAGGCTTTCCAGCCTCCTGGCACAGGCTGCAGGGGTCTCCCAAGCACCCACTCCCAGCCCTCCCAAACACGTTCACTCCCTTTTCCTCCTGTTCTTGCTAATCATTTAATTTGTCCTGGCATTTCTGACACAAATTAGATGATGGTCAATATGTCAAAGCTTTAAGAGAAAACCCGAAATTTCTGAGGAATGCCATGAAAATGAAAGATAACCACGAAAAATATGACATTTGGGCAAAGTTTAAAATGACCGGGCATGCTCAGCCTTGAGTGAATGTCACTGTGGGGGGCCGCGGTGACAGTTTTCTAATACACAAGAAACGCATGTAGGAGAAAAGGATCCGTTTTTCCACTCATCAGCAAGAGCAGAAGGAGAAGGAGCATCTTAGGTTTCAGCCGGGAAAACATATGTCATGTGTTTGAGCCATAGGAGAAGAGGAGCTGCCAAGAGGGCCGGTGAGATCATCCTCGCCAGAGATGCTGAAGATGAGATCACAGCAGCACGGGTCGCTGTCCGGCAGGGTGCCTGGACCACGCAGAGTCTGAACCTTGCTGGGCTCTGTGCAGGGTCTTCCCACTGCCTGACAATCCCATCGCCTGGCAAGGTCTGAATGGGCAGAGCAGGTGCTGATTCCGGGTTACTATGGTTCACTTCAGACACCTGGGAATTCAAAGGACACTATGCACCTCTGCAAAACATTGCATATTGCCTTGTTACCTGGAGGCCAGGATACCAGGCATTTTTTCATGGGAAAGCCCGTATCTTCCCTTCCTTTAGCCAACTCCTGTCTTCCCAGTAACAGCAACAGCAGCAGCAGCAGCACCAACAACAGCAACAACCATCACACGAATAACAGGCACGAGCTATGGAGCATTGCTCTGGGCCAGCACTGCACACACATTCTTCACTCATGCCTCACCACCATCCTAAGACTCATTTCACAGATGAAGAAACTGAGGCCTAGAGAGCACTATGGCCTGTCCACGGCCCCACTGCTGGTCATGGCCAGGATGAGACTTGAGCCCAAAGCTTTCCTGCCCATAATCATGATCTCACACCTCTCTGTTGCCAGGATTGAAATCTGCACGTCAGACAACCAGTAAAGGAACTGATGCAAATGTGGCCCCCAAGACCCTCCTGGGCCTGGCAGGGGCTGGCCCATGATGATGTTCAGTAGAATGGAGAACAGGAACTTTTTCAAAATCACCACTCTGGCTCCTCTCCCTGAGCTATCACCCTCACCCACTCCAGATCTGGTGATATTTAAAACCAAGGCCCTCCCAGAAGACTCCCACCCCTGCCTGGTCTGGTCTGCACCACCCCATGCCTTGCCCCACACAACCCCACCATGGACCTCAATGAGCCTGCAGCGCTGCTGGTGACATGGACATCCTTCATGCATCATCACCCCCTCCAAAACCAGCAAGAGCGCAGGGTTTCCTAGCAGCGTCCCTGGCCGTTGACCACCATGTGTTTTTGATATGCAGCCAGCACTCTCCTCAGAGGGCCCCTCAGTCAGGACGGTCTACAGGCTACTGCAAATAGGGGGGATATTGTGCAGAGACTGCTATCATGTCTTCAGCTAAGCCTGCATCCGATGTTTAACCAATCTTCCCTTTCATGCAATTCTAGGCTTGCCTGGCTTTCCTACTTTGGCCTCTCTCTGGAGTCCTGAGGATGGCTGAAATGGCTTCTATTGCAGACCTGAGGAACCAGTTTTCCTCGGCACTCTGATGCTGTCTGCGCTGGTGCCTTTACCACAAGGCTCTCTGGGGTCTCACTCAATATCAGACAGTTCAGCCAAGGGGCCTGGGCCCCTCCTGATGGGACTTCAGACCTGAACACCCACCTGGCCCCACTTAAAGAGCCACCACAAAACAAGCACAGGAACTGGGGTGCACGGGCGGGCGTGAGGTCAGGCCCGAGTGCACACGTTGATGGCCACAGCTGTGGCCCCTTGCAGGAAACACCACCGTAAGGGGAAGCCTGGGTCAGCGCAGGCCGTCTGTGAAGCGTGGCCGACCTCGAAGTGAGTAAAGGAAGATTTTCCTGCTATTCAGATGACTGCGGGCTGATGTCAGGCCTAAAGTCAGGTGAATGAAATTTATTCCTTCTTGATGGAAAAGCTGGACTCATGCCCCAGATGTATATTCCTGGGGAGTCTTAATTTTTCTTCCAGCTTCACCAAGCTCAGTGAAGCTTACTTAAAGAAGGCTTTTCCTTTATGCAAAGAGACAGAGAAAGCCCAGAGAACAAAGTAGCCTGGGGCCCTGGGGAGGAAGGAGGCCCTTCCAGAGCTTTGCTCTCCAGGCTCCTCCGTCCAAACCAATATATGGGAGATCAGGGCAGGGGAGGCAGAGATGGCTCATGGAGGTCTGGCCTCATTGCCTCCAGACTGTGATGGAGGACGTCACACCCTGTACAGACACAAGAGGATCAACACTTCTAGGTGAACTCAGCCAAGACATGCCGACCTTTGCCCACATGGGCCAGCCCTTAGCTGCTTCTCCAGCAGGTGTATTTGCTCTGAGCATCCCATTCTCCCTGGTCATCTCTCTTGCACAACGCCTGTGCTCCACCCCCATGATTAGCAGCACACATCTGGGATCCAGATGGGTGGGACCCCCTCTTAAGAAGGGCGTAGAAATATTCCCTGTGGATGGACACCTGGCACTCCTCAGCATCTAACCAGGAACCCTGGCCATATTATACCAATTGTGGCTCGAGAAGCTCAGCTCCTGAAATTGTTACTCATCCCTGAGCCATGAGAGAATTAACAGTAGATAAATTCAAATCAGAGTCAGCTACCTTCATGACACCCATGGCTTGGAAAGCCACAGCTAATCTCGAAGGGGTCAGTGCTGCCAGCATAGCATTAAATCTTGCGCTCTTGTTCCTAATAGGAGAATGGTACTGGCCATCTGGAGCCACGGAACCAAACCTGTAGAAAAGAGAGGTGAGGTTTCACAAAAAAGCAGGACATAGCACCGCTAGAAAAGAAGTCAGGTGGCTCCCATGTGCACATAGGGAGGCGCTAGGATTTCCCCATCCTGGAACTTCCCCCTTGAGACAGAAAGCAGATAAGAACAGGGGGAGTCCCCTCCAAGAGATGCTGAGAAAGGCTTGACTCATGGGAGGCAGTGGTTTCCTGAGACATTAAACCAGCACCAGAGCCTGACTGTGCAGACCGCACACTGACCCACTTTTTAAAAACTGAGATGTAATTCACATACCATAAATTTTTTCCCTTCAAAGTGTACAATCAATGGATTTTCTTATAGCCATGAAATTGTACAACCATCACCATGATCCTATTCCAAATCATTTCATCACCCCAAAAAGAAACCCCACCCTACTAGCAGTCCCTCCTCATACTCCCCTGCCTCCAGCCCTTGGCAACCATTAACCTACTTTCTCTCTCTATGGTGCCTGTTCTGGGAAAAAATTCACATATCAGATGTGGTCTTGATGTCAGGCTTCCTTCACTTGGCATAATGTTTTCAGGGTTTGTCTATATCATAGCATGTGTCAGTACTTCAATTCTTTTCATGGTTGAATAATATTCCATTGTATGGATATGCCATGTTTTCTTTCCTATTTCTCCAGTTGATGGATATGTGGATTATTTTCCGCTTTTTGCTGTTGTGAATAATTATGCTATGGACATTTGCGTATAAGTTTTAGTGTGGATATGTATTTACAATTCTCTTGTAGACAATGTTTTTACACATACCTAGGAATAGAAGTGCTGTGTCACAAAATGATAACTTTACACATTTGAGGAATGGCCAAACTGTTTTCCTAGTTGGTGCCACCATTTTGCAGCCCCACCAGCAATGTATAACAAACAGTTCTAGTTTCTCCATCCTCCTCAACACTTGTTATTGTCTGTCCCTTTAATAAGAGACATTGGCCAGGTGTGATAGCTCACGTCTGTAATCCTAGCACTTTGGGAAGCCAAGGCGGGTGGATCACCCAAAGTCAGGAGTTCAAGACCAGCCTGGCCAACATGGAGAAACCCCATCTCTACCAAAAATACAAAAATTAGCCAGGTGTGGCGTTGCATGCCTGTAATCCCAGCTACTCAGGAGGCTGAGGCAGAAGAATTGCTTGAATCCGGGAGGCAGAGGTTGCAGTAAGCTGAGATCGCACCACTGCACTCCAGCCTGGGAAACAGAGCAAGACTCCATCACAAAAAAAAAAAAAAAAAAAAAAAGACATCTTAGTAGGTGCAGAGTGGTATTCGTGGTGGTTTTGATTGGTATCTTCCTAATGGCAGTGATGTTGAGCATCTTTTCATATGCTTAGCAGTCATTTGTAAATCTTTAGAGAAATGTCTATTCAGATTTTTACTCACTTTAAAATTGAGTTATTTGCCTTTTTATTCTTGAGCTTTAATAGTTCTTTCTATATTCTGGATACTACAGCCTTATGATATTAATATATATGATTTGCAAATATTTTTTCCCACTTTGTAGGTTTTCACTTTATTCATAGTGTTCTTCGATGCAAAAAAGTTTTTTATAACTTTGATGAAGTCCAATTTATCTATTTTTAATTTGGTTAGTTGTGCTTTTGGTGCCACATCTAATAGATTGCTTAAACCAAGGTCACAAAAATTTACACCTGTGTTTTCTTCTAAGCTCTTACATTTAGGTCTGTGATCCATTTTTAGTTGATTTTTGTATATGGTATGAAGTAAAGGTCCAAATTCATGCTTTTGCACGTGGCTATCTAATTTGTCCCAGCACCATTTGTCGAAAAGACTATTCTTTCCCCATTGAATTGTCTTGGCTTTGCAGTGGAATATTAATTGACAGTAATTGTAAGGATTTATTTCTAGACTCTGCATTCTACTCCAACGTCCATATATCTATCCTTATGCAAATACCACACTGTCTTGATTACTTTGTAATAAGTTTTCAAATCACAGATGTGAGTCCTCCTACTTTGTTCTTCTTTATCGAGATTGTTTTGGCTATTCTAAGTTTCTTGCATTTCCATATAAACGTGGTCCTGAGGGGAGCTGGGGGGCTTTAGCCCCCACCAGGACAACTGTGAAGATGCTTTTATTGTTTCCATTTTATTTCCTATCAATTCACAGGAGGAAAATGTTAAGCAGAATTTGGTTAACTAAATTGCTTAAACCAAGGTCACAAAAATTTACACTTGTATTTTATTCTAAGTGTTGTGTAGTTTTAGCTCTTACATTTAGGTCTGTAATCCATTTTGAGTTGATTTTTGTAAATGGTATGAAGTAAAGGTCCAACTTCACGCTTTTGTACATGGCTATCTAGTTTGTCCAAGCACCATTTGTTGAAAAGACTATTCTTTCCTCATTAAACTTAAAAAAATTAAGTTTTATTTCTTTTTGTTTTCTTTTGTTTTTAATTGACATATAATAATTATACATATTGATGGAGTACAGTGTGATGTTTTGATACATGTATATATTGTATAATAATAAAATCAGGGTAATTGGCATATTCATCATCTGAAACATTTATTGTTTTTTTGAAATGAGGACATTCAAAACTTGTAACTATTTTGAAATATACAACACATTATTGTTCACTATATCACCAGTCCAATATCACACCAGAACTTACTTCTTCAATCCAACTATAACAGTATCCATTGACTAACCTCTCCCTACCACCTCTTCTTTCCTACCTTCCCCAGCCTATGGGAACCACTATTCTATGCCCTACTTCTTTAGCCTCCATTTTTTTAACTTTTTTAAGTTCAAGGGTACAAGTACAGGTTTCTTACATAAGTAAACTTGTGTCATGGTATTTTGTTGCCTAGAGTAGTTCGTCATTCAGGTATTAAGCATAGTACTCATTTATTGTTTTTCCTGATGCTCTTTTTCCTCCCACCCTCCATCCACCGAAAGGTCCCAGTATGTATTGTACCCCTCTATGTGTCCATGTGTTCTCACCATTTACCTTTCACTTATAAGTGAGAAAATGTCATAT